>VWYK01089838.1:0-16001 GCA_013399775.1 Semnornis frantzii
AACCCAGATTCAAACCCCTCCCTGACACTGAAGCACAACAGCTACTGTGATAAACGACTGAGTTCTGAAGAGATTGTAACAGAACTTAGTTTATTAAGTGAATAAAAGCAAGCAAACAGCCACTGGGTGCGTGGGGGAGTCTCTGCTCCACCAATGACGCACACTAACATGGTTCTACTTTTGATTTATATTTCCTATACTAATACATATTCATACCTACTCTAAGAAAAGGTGGGCTTAAACAAATGAGTTATTGAAATAAGTGTGGTCTCCCATGTGCATGCTTCTTCTTTCTCCAGGGGTCTTTTCTGCCCTCATTCGGTGGTCGTGGAAGAAGTTCGTAGTCTTCCTCGGCTCATCATTTGGATGAACTCTGGCTTTGCTCATGTGCTTTAAATGTTTTCTTAACTAACACTGTTGCAATTAGCAGCAGGCTGGCACTGACTGGTGTATCAAGATATATGGGCTCTGTACATCAGCTCAGCCCCAACTTTTGTTATCTCAAGGTCTTGTGCTTAACTTGAGGTTATACAAGGCATGCAAAAGACAGGTCACATTCCATCCCTGCCATCTTTGGGGCCCAAAATCACCCTATGCTGACACGAATCAAATGTGCACATTTCACAGCTACAAAACTTGGTTTTGGTGGGGAAACCAAGAAGCTCCATCTCTCTGTTCTCTGTTCAGTCTCATACTTCTGTGCTACATGTGCATACACACCCATGCACATACGTTCCCCATCCTGGCAAGGTGGGCCCTCCAAAGTGTGCTGGTTTGGGGCTAATTGGAATATTTTAATGAGAGAAATTAGATCCTTGGTTGTGAAAAGAAAATAATGAAGTCTATGTCATTCATTGGTTTGCTGAGAGGGATAAAAAGCCAAAATGTCAACAATTTGTCCCACTCAGGTCTGGGATGCTGGATCTATTCGTTTCCTCCCCCTCTCTGCTCTAGTATCTCTCCACTAATCTAGGCTAACAGATAACAATGTAAGCTTTGCTGGTGGTTTTGTTTGTCTGTCTGGGAAAGCAGAGGGAGAAAAAGGAGGTAGCTTTGAGCCCCTTCTGGCCAGTTTCCTTTGTCTGGGAGGAAATTTGAATTTCTGTATTATTTCTAATTCGTATATAGTTGTAAATACTTGTAAATATATTGTGTATATATGCTTGTAAATTTTGCTTTGCTATAAATGTAGCTTCATCTTACTTCCAAGCCATCTGAGCTACTCTGGTAAATTTCAATAGGGTGGGGGGAAGTTCCAAACCCACTTCACATAGTTACAGAATAGCCTTCCACTTTGTCTTACTGTGGAAAAACTCAAGGTCCAAAATTTATCCAGCAATATTTTTTTTTTTTTTTTTTTGGCAAAAGGAAGGGCAGCTAAGAAATTGGTTCCTTGCAGTGTAAAGATTGCTTAAAAACATGTTTCACTCTAATGAGAAATTATTTTTTTGACAGCCAGTATTCAGAGTTTCAGGGTAGCTGAATTTTCTAGCACTCCAGGGCTGGATACATAGTAGGAAGGGTACATTTTTTTTTTCCTAAATGGCCCCAGGAGTGCTTAAGGAGCTGAGAGGGTAAAGCACAAGATGACTGTAATTAAGTGGCATTATGTATATCCTTAGCTCCGTGTTTATTTCAGATTACCAGCAGGGTAATTTATACATTTTGAACTTGTGAACTTACAATTTTATGCACAGTCAGAATCACAGCTTCCCTAATTCGTATTTACCTAATTTTTTTTACTGATGGAAAGACAATTTGAGAAGCAGTAAAATTTGATTGTAAAAAACCTGCAATAACTGACATAGTAGAATCATATACAGGAGTAGTACTTGGAGAAAAGATCTTTGTGCCTGGCTGCTTGGGTGCCAGTTTTTCTGTGTTGTTTTACAGTAGTAACTGGCTTTACATCAAACAAATGTCAGTTATCTGTGAAGTCCTCAGAAAGTTCTTCATGTGTGGCTTGTAGTGTTACCAAATAAACCTCTTAGCATCAATGCCATATTTAGAAGCAGGCATTTCTTTATCATGGCACTGAGTGCATGGGGGATCGCTCCACCCAGCACATACCATCCAAGACTTCCTTCCCATGCTATTTATCCACGAGCTTTATGAAGTAACACCAATCTAATGCAGATATTCTTCCTATCTCTTATATATTCATAAGGTAGAGCAAATGTAATTTGATGCACGTGGGTTTTCAGTTTACTGCCTTAGTAAAACACTTGTGCACTTCTGCAAGTTGTCTGGTGGTCATTTGGGGAGGCATCCCCCTCCCCATGTCCTATCATGACATTGAGTCACCTTATTACACTTAAATGTTTATCCAGCTCAGCCATCTTTCTAAGATAAGGATGTTCCTCAACCAACCCTAACTTTTTCATATCTGACATTGGTTTACATATTTGAAGCACACAGATGGGCTTTGAGCTGATTAGTTACTTGGAAAAGTTTTCTAACAAACTAAGTCCCTTGATAAATGTTAAAACATTCTCAAGGCTTTATGTGATAAACAAACTACAGTTACACATTGATTTGATTCAAAGCATCAAAGCCTTTCACTCTGGTATGCAGCATCAAGGTAACAGTAGCACAAAGTGGATGTTTGGGCTTTTTGGAAGTAAAATGGCAAAGAAGATCGTATTATTGAGGCTCTATGGATCTGAAGACCTCTTTAACTTGTTTTTTATCCTCATGGTTAGGCTCCATACTCTTTTCGACATGAATCATGACTCATAGTGTTAGAAGATGCTTCTGACGAGTGTCTGGACAGAAGCTCTCAACACATACAGGTTGTAACTGTGAATCAGAAATCATTATCTCTCATACAATGAAGGTGTACAAAGCAACAGACAGTGATGGACAATGGAAAAAATTATTTGGGTCTCCACCCAGTTGTACCATTTATTTATTTTTTTAATCAGAATTTGCACATCTCCTAAACATGATGGTCCAGTTTCTCTCCCTGTAGAGGACTCAGGAAACAGTTGCCAGAAGCAAAGTAGTGTATTTCTCAGAGATGACAGATCCAAATCTTTCCTAGCAGATGCCATTCTTTGCTACCAGATTTCTCCCTATCCCATCTTTAGGGTTTTTTTTTTTGTTTGTTTGTTTTTTTTGTTTGTTTTTTTTCTCCTTTTCTTCCCAGGACACTGTTTCACTTTTAGTACTGCTGAATGCTTGTGAGTGTAAGCATTTCCAGTGCAGAGTTCATTGCATTCAAACTTGCAGCACATTCTGTACATGCCCTGTTGACCTACATATGCCTTTTGGCTCTTGCACAAGGCTGCTCTGTTTCCTGCCATGAGTCATCATTCAAGAATGATATTTAAATAGGAGAAAAAGGAAGGAAAAAGCCCTGAATAGATTCCAGGGAAAAGCACGTAGCAGGCTGTGTTTTTTACAGGGAGAATTAGAGGTTTTTTGCCTTTTTAGTAACCATCTTGTTAGGAAATGCCAGGAAAGTCAGAACCTGTAGTTTTTACTATGCTACAAGTAGCCTGATTGGGAAAGCTGTATTCAAGCATAATCACATTGATCTTGTCTAGCTGTAGTGAAGTAGATATGGGCCATGTGTTTGTTTCCACTAGAGTTTCACAGTATATTTTAGGACCACAAACATGTACAACCCATTTTTATCAGTGAAGAGAGAATCTTTGGTTGAAGAATAAACATTTAGAACTGGGATCAGTTGCGTGAAGATTGCACACATGAATCTTTTAAAATATTGTGTGCCTCAAGTTAAATGACCATTAGTTAACTTAAGGTGAAATCAAGTGAAGGCAAGGTCTGTTGGGAGGATGAGGAATGCTAGAAGAGACTTTTTCTGCATGACTTAGTCCACATCTTGTATTTCCTCCTGAATCAACTAACAGTGATTACTCCAGAAGACAGCATCCTAGATTAAACCACTGTAAGCTACCAAAGTGATGCCTTCATTGCTATAAAATGCCCAGATAAATATCTTGCTAGAGCCCAACTGCTTCTGCTGCTTTCAGTTTTGTTTCTGTCAGAGTGGGGTTTTTTTGTCTTAGAGGCAAGATCATTTTTTCTGCCAAGGACTACAAGGACTATGGCTTGGCAAATGAAATGATTTTTTTTTTTTCCCCAATATGCCAGAATCTGAGAGATTTGGCAGATTCTCAGAGGTTTTGTTTGTTTGTTTGTTTGTGGGTTTTTTGTTTTGGGTTTTTTTTGTGTGTTTGCTGTTTGTTTTTTTGTTTTGTTTTGTTTTTGACAAGGAACATAGAAGGATTTACCTCAACGTGAGAAGAAACTTCTTTACAGTGAGGGTGACAGAACACTGAAAAAAGCTGCCCAGAGAGGTTGTAGAGTCTCCTTCTCTGGAGACTTTCAAAACCTGCCTGGATGCATTCCTGTGTGAACTACCCTAGGTGATCCTGCTTGGCAGGGGGGTTGGACTTGATTTCTGGAGGTCCCTTCCAATCTCTTAAGGTTCTGTGACTTGGTGAACAGAAGGAAGAAAACCACAACGGCAGGAAATATATGGTAATTAAATGTGGGGGAAGGGAGGAAAGAAAGTGAAGAACAGCACAGGGAGGAAATAGGACTCAGATGACAAAGAAAAACAAATAGAACACGGCGGGATAGCAAGAGGTAAAAGGATCAGTGAAGGCATTTTTTGTACTCTTGCTGCAAAAAGGCAGGATAAGCATTTCATAGGTGTTAATAAAAAAGTAAAGCAAAGGATCAATAAACCAGAAGCTGTTGCTTAGATTTTCCCAACTGTTCTCAGGCTAGGAGTGACTGAAACTCATTAATTTGCTCGGTGTCTCTCAGCAGCCTGTAGAAAATGAGTTGATGGTCATTTTCTGGGGAAATGCTGTTCATCCTACTCTACTTCAGTCCTTGTATTGACAGTCTTTGCTAGAAGGCCTACTAAGCAGGGGCACTGAAACTAAACTGCTTTTTGTATTAGTAGTGATCTTGTGAGCTCAGAGAATGATCAGGGAAATGAAGGAGTGGATGTAAAAATTCATATGCTGCTACCTACACCTCACTTCTTCTTAGGACAGACAGACTTTCACTGTCTGATCTATTCAAGGCAGAAGGCTATTTTTCACAAACACCTGCAGGGAAAAGTACCTTTTTCTGGTATTAACACTTAACTGAAGGGGCAGGAGGATACCAGCTGTACCAACTCACCACAGGTTGGCTTTGGGGCTGTTGTGGCTTAACACGCCTGAAAAGGTCAGCTGCTTGCTCCTAACCCCCACTGTCTGACACCTCTTCACTATGCTGATTAACCCTTTATGGAGAAATACTTTATGCCATCGCACAAAACCGGTCAGTGTGAAATGTCACTTTACAGGGGGGAAATAGGTTGTTTATCCCCATCTCTGCAGTGACCTAATTAACAGCGCAGCTTCACACACCCTTGTACTGATTCACTGACACGGGATAAATTGCATTAGCAAGGGGGAAGCAGCAGGAGGGACAAACATGTGGAGGGGTAGGACCTGATGCTGAGAACCCGCTATTTGTAAGGACTGGCTGTGTGTAGAAGCACTGGGAGAAGTTGTGTCCTGAAGAGCTCTGGACCTGTCCAAGCACACCAGCTCTACACGTGGGTCCTCATCTGCTGCAGATGCAGCTCTGTTGGTTTCCTAACAATTGTTTCCATGGCGCTGTCATGCAGCCGGGATTAGTCAGCCTGGTTCACACTCCTAGCGCCAGGCGCTTCTTGTGGGGGAGGGCAGCAGCTGATTTCAAAAGGCGTCTAGGCAGGACTGGTTTGATGAGGGTGGAGCCGATTTCAGGAAGCTTGTAAGGGCAAGGTCCATGTTCAGCTGAACTCTCTGCTGGTACCAGGAAATAAAGTTCTATGCATTCAATCCATTCTGTCATTGGTAGCTGTAATAGTAATGTGGTTTCATTTCAGACATGAGATGGCAAGAGCTTAAGCCCCAAGGAGAGGTTAGAGGCATTTCTATCGAGGCTGCCCAGAGAGATTATGGAGTCTCTGTCTGGACGCATTCAAAACTCACCTGGATGTGTTCTTGCGTGATTTACTCTAGGTGATCCTGCTCTAGTGGGGGGGTTGAATTAAATCTGCCAAATGATCTGTCTCTTCCAACCTCTGCTTCTCTGTGAATCTGTGTGATTCTGTGAACGGCTCCCTCCATCCCTTGGCACTGAAACCCGAAATCAAAACCAACATGTGATGACTTCTGCCATGCACTCCTGGAGGGAAAGGCCACAAGCGGCACGGTACACATCTCTGCAGAGCAAAGATAAGAGGCCTTCAGAGCAGTTCTGGAGCATGGTAATGTGTGGGAGCTGCTAGATGTGTTTAACAGGTTTGGCTAGCCCAATGAAACAGCCCTGGAGCTGTCAGCATTCGTAGCGCAGTAGCCATCACCTCCTGGCAACTGTAAACTGGCAATGAGGCACATGAGAATTAAAGCCTCCTTTGCATGCCTTCCCGTAAAGTCATGTGTCTGTTCCTCCCCACTTGCTGGGAAGAGTCTCTCCTAACAATAATGAGCAAAAAAGATAAAGGCAATAGAAAATCTGTACATACAAACCCAAACTTGTGTCCTCTCTAAAAATATTTCAATCTGCTAAGGCTGTGAGGTGGCACTGACACTGAATATCCTCAAGTACATTGAGCCAAAGATATCTGTGACTTAATACTTCTGGACTCTGGACTCATGGACATGTGTAAATTGTGCACCAGGATCTCTGGCCATTTGATGCATAGAAGATCACACCTCCATGTTTATCTGCATCCTCAGACCTCTTTCAGTCACAGACTGGGTGAGTCAGGCTTTAAGTTAGGTCCAGAGACAAAGGAAAAAAGAAAGATGGCTTGCTGACCTTGATCATCTTTTGCCCTAACTGAGCTGAGGGACAGTCTAGTTCAGTTTCTTATCCAAAAGCCTTGCTTAGATTCAGCTTTGTAGCTTCTAAGTGAAATAAACAAACAACTCTAAGTGACATTACTAATACTTTATTAAATGTATACACATGAAGCTTTTCCTGATTAAGTCCATCTGTGGATACTTCCATTTTGAATAATGAATATCCATATGTAGCTATTTCAGAGCAGCCACTGCAATTTTAAATTCATTCCCTCCCCCAACTCACATTAATTTTGAAGTGCTGTTAAAAAACACATTTTTGAGAGCTTGTCTACCTGCAAATATAACACAGAAAATTCAAGACAGAATGAATGTTTTTATGTTAGTTAAGAAGGGGTGAAAATAGCCGATGTGCTCTTAAATTTACACCCCTGGCTTGACTCACAGTATTTCATTTACACAGACAGCCCCTGACTTGCTTGTCTGCTTTTTTTTTCTCCTGTTTGTGTGTGTGTTTGTTGTGCTGTGGCACCCTAAAATGCCTGGCTTTGGTGGGCAAAACTCTCTCCATTCCACATTTCCCATGATAATGTGATCTAAAACATATTTACTGAACAAATATATGTCCTGGGCTGCATCAAGAGAAGCGTGGCCAGCAGGGCAAGGAAGGGAATTCTGTCCCTTTACTCTGCTCTNTTGCCCAGGGAGGTTGTGGCTACTCCCTCCCTGGAGGTGTTCAAGGCGAGGTTGGAGGAGGCCTTGAGTGACCTGTTCTAGTGGGAGGTGTCCCTGCCTATGGCAGGGGGTTGGAGCTAGATGACTCTTGAGGTCCCTTCCAACCTTACCATTCTATGATTCTGTGATTCTTTGACTATTGGAGGGGAAAACCATATTTGAATGGTTACTTGAATAAAACTTCCTGTAGTGGAGGAAGTGACACTGGGCTGAATTACTTCATCTGTTCATGAATGTTCAATGTTTAGTTCATTATATTGCCATCATTGCACTATGTCTAACCATCTTTCTGGGTAATTTCCCTTGCCTCATCAAATCTAATTCCATGGAAAGGTTCCTTCCAACTTGAGCCATTCTGGGTTTGTGTGATTCTAATATTTGCTGCCAGAAGACAAAGATGGAGAAGCAAAGCAAAAATATTCTTGACTTTTAGAATCATAGAATCATAGAATGGTAAGGTTGGGAGGGACCTCAAGGATCATCTAGTCCCCAGCCTTCAGATACTGGAAGGCTACTCTAAGGTCTCCTGGAAGCCTTCTCTTCTCCAGGCTGCAGAGCCCCAACTCTTGTAGCCTGTCCTCACAGCACAGCTGCTGCAGCCCTCTGAGCATCTTTGTGGCCTCCTCTGGACCCGCTCCAACATTTCCACATCCTTCCTGTGCTGGGGGCTCCAGAACTGCACACAGGACTCCAGATGGGGTCTGACGAGAGTGGAGTAAAAAGGCAGAATTCCCTCCCTTGCCCTGCTGCCCACACTGCTCTTGCTGCAGCCCAGCACTCAGTTGCTGTCTGGGCTGCACTCACACTGCAGGCTCATGTTGAGCTTTTCGTCAACCCAGACCCCCAGCTCCTTTTCCTCAGGGCTGCTCTCAGCCATTCACCACCCAGCCTGGAGTTGTGCTTGGGATTTTAGAAAGCTTCTGTAAAATTGGAACATTTTTAATTTAATCTTTTTACACTGTTCTTCATAATTTCTTAAATTTTGATAGACAAAGCTTAAGAGAATTCAGCCCTCCCAGCCTCCAGGACTAACAGAGGCTCAGGGCCAAAATTCTACAAGTGGGTGCAACTGTAGAAATGCAAGGGCCACTGCTGCCAGTTTGGTTTTGTTCAGAGGACAGGCAGAAGTTTCAGCTACACTTGCTTGTTCACTTGCAAAGTCTGCTAGCACAAACATGCATCTACATTAATAAACATTTCTTAGGCAGAGGCAAGATCTGCTGTTTAAATGTCCCATGCCCAAAGGCAACAGCCTTATCTTGATGTCATTTTATAAACTTTGCTTTCATAGATCCATGTCTTCTTTGTCTAGCAGATGTGAGCAGATTGCCTAAATCACATGAGAACAACAATCTGGATTTGGCTCTAGGATTCCATCACATGAGAACACAGAGGCAGGTCCACTGCCATGATCTACTTAGCTTTCTGGGAAGAGATGCAGCCTCTTGATCATGATGAAGCCCACATATAGGTGGGCATGCTTGATGGTTTTCATGAGATTTGCTGTACTTAAGAATTATATCTAATCCTGTAGGGATTTTGAGCAAATAATTCATTCCTCCTAGCAGTTTACAGCCTGCTGGTGACCAGTTCAGCTCTGAAATATGAGCTATGGTAGAGAAGGGGAGGGAAGGTCAGCCTGGAAGGCTGTGGGAGAGAATTTCCATTCCAGGCACAGGCTTTTGGTTAGAGCACTGTTCTTCACATATGAATTATGTGAATTATCAGTGAGAAAAATTCTCTCTCCTCTTCCCTCTCTGCTTTTTTAGCAATCCTAATGTAAGTGTAAAGGAAGATAAGCACTTTCTGTTATATTTCATTGTATTATTGTATCACTTGATTGCTTTGAACATTTCACAGTGAGAACTGGAAGTGCTTCTGCCTTTTCATTTTACATTTGGATATAGTTTGCTTGACAACACGTGTCCTGCTCAAATGGCATTAAGAAAATACTGGAGCTGTGATATACACCCATCAACTAGACATACCTTAATGCTATTTCAAATTCTGCTGCAGCATCTTAGCAGTTCTCAGCATTCTTTTCTCTTATCCTAGGAAACAAGGTTTTACACACTTCTGTTGATATTAGTCTCTATGCTGTCAAACATTGAATGCTTTGGGAAACTCAGAATGAGAGAATTTTGAGAAATAACTTGTTTTAACAAATGAATTGTGGGGATAAGAGGTACTGTCAAAAATATGCATGTGAAATCTATGACATTTAAGCACATATATTCCTTGTTTCTCCCCAAGGGGCACACAATGCAAATATATGGGACAATGTGTGATCCAGAACTGGTAGGATATCTTACCCAAGTTATTGCTCAGACTAGGGGAACTGTGAATTGCTTTTATTAAGTTAAAAATGACAGTGAAAGCAGGAAGCTCTTCAATCAATTGCACTTCTTCAGAAAACCTGTGCACAATAATATTGCCTGAAATCAGCAGGAACCTAATAACAGAAGAGACTTTCTTAGAGAGCCACTAGCAAAATATATTTCTCCCATATAAGTCTGATATTTGCCTGGTTTGTTTCCCAGCACAGAACCACAAAATATATCTTAGAAGAGATCTCAAAGATCATCCAGCCCAACTCTTGACCCACCACTGAAGGGTCAACACTAAACCATGTCCCTAAGCGACAGGTCCAAATGCTGCTTGAACACCCCCAGGGATGATGACTTCACCACTGCCCTGGGCAGACCATTCCAGTGTTTGACAACCCTTTCAGTGAAAAGATATTTTGTAATATCCAGCCTAAATCCCCTCTGATGCAACTTGAAACCATTTCCTCTGGTCCTGTTGCTTGTCATCACAGAGAAGAGACTGCCCCCTCCTACCTCCAGCCTCCCTTTAGGTAATTGTTAAGAGTGATGAGGTGTCCCCTTAGCCTCCCCCTCTCCAGACTGAACAACCCATGCATCTGTTTGGTGATGGAAACTATTCTCTGGCACATCTTAATTGAGATGAATTAGTTGCTTAATTGAAGCGAGATACTCTTCCACCCTAATGGAAAATGAATGCTCAAAGTTTCTTAGTCCAGTTCAGGAAAAGGAGTGTTACAGATCACATTCATTAAAACACCTACCACCACCCATGGTAAACTACAGAAGTCAGAAAATTGCATTTATAGGAGAGGTAACTCAGGTGAATGTTACTGTACAATCAATAAATGTCATTAAAAAAAAATCCCTTCAGGAATATCACATTAATAAGCTTATCCTGGCTCTTTGGAAAAGCTCAATAACATCAGAGGACTACATGAATCACAATTACTTGGTCATTTCATAGCTCAAAAACTGTAAATGCAGAGGTTTATAAACCGTAGTCTGTCCCATTTTACCGAGGTATTTTGTGCTGTGTTTGAACTCTAAGCTACCCTATACCATCCAAAACTTGGTATCATTCAGAAGACAGAGTGGGATAGCAAGAACCTTATGAAGTTCAACAGGGACAAATGTGGGGTCTTGCACCTGGGAATGCCTAACCCAGGAGTGCAGCTCAGACAGGAATCCACCTGGCTGAAGAGCAGCCCTGTGGAAAGGAACCTGGGGGGGTCTCTGTGGACAAGAAGCTCAGCATGAGTGTGTGCTGCAGCACAAAGAAAGCCAACAAGATGCTGGGTTGCATCAGCAAGGGCATTACCAGCAGAGATAAAGAAGTCATTGTCCCACTTGGCAGACCACAGCTGAAGTGCTCCATGGAGTTTTGGACTCCACTGTACAAAAGAGATATGGACAGGCTGGAAAGTCTCCAGAGAAGGGCCACAAGAAGCCCTGCCACATGAGGAAAGGCTGAGAGAGCTGGTTTTGTTCAGCCTTGAGAAGCAAAGGCCTAGGGCAGCCCTTATTACCACATCCCAGCACATAAGGGGTGGTGTCATGGATTGAGTTGATGTTATTCATACCATGCTGCAGTCATGCCAGCCTCACAAAATGAAAGTGCTGACTGGAGCAAAGTATTGTGGGGCTTGAAGTTCAGATTGCAACATGGGAGGCTTCCTGTTCTGGGTTCTTGGGCGTTGGCTCTTTTCTGCAGGCATGGTGGCAGAATGGGTGGGAGTTGGGTAGCTGCTGGCTTTGGGTTTCTGTTTTATGCTGTTTTCTTTTTTCCTGTAGTTCACTGTGCTTCTCCTGCAAATAGGCTAAGCTAAGGTAATCATGCATTGTGTTAGTAGATTTATCAAATTATTAGCCAAGGTAATTATGCATTGCCATTATGATATCTTACATTATGTTAAACTCTTATCCCTTTATCTCAGCCCTGAGCTTTGTGTGTTACCTTTCCCCTTACTTTTGTGCTGGGGGATCAGGGAGTTTAGCCCTCGCGGTAAACCATTACAGATGACTACTGGGATGATGGAGACTCCCTTTTTACCACGAGTCACAGGGAAAAAATGAGTGGGAATGGCTACGAGTTATCCCTGAGGAGATTCCAGTTGGAACCCAGGAGAAAAATGTTCTGTGTGAGTGAGAAGAGTTTGACATTGGAAGAATCTCCCAAGGCAAGTAGTGGATTGCCCTACATTGGCCAGTTTTAAGACTCGACAGAGTGCTAGGCCACCTCATTTAAACTACATTATCACCTAGAAAGGTTGGACCTTGAGGTCCCTTCCAACCTGACATTCTGTGATTCTGTGAAAATAAATTTGCAAGGAAAAAAAAATAGTTCCTATACAGTGGTCCATGAAGATATTTTGATCTCTAAAGGACTTCTGGACAGAAGGATGCAAATCTTCTTGTTAATGAATTCCAATCTTCTTGTTTATTTGTTTGGTTTACTCTTTATTTAATCTCCTCCCTGATTTTTTCCCCTTCCTCCTCTAACCTCTGTAAATTTTTTTTGGTCTATTCTTCAGTCTACAATGCTTTCTCTTTTCCTCCTATGTCTTATGTAACCTTTCCAACCTATTCTCTTTTCCCATTCTCTTCACCATACTTGCTTCCCTTCTGGTGCTATCTCCTGGGACCTGTCCTGGATTCTTCCAATTTGACGTTCACACACTACATTAAAGAAGACTAATGATAGTTTTACTTCCATGTTCTCTTTCTCCTTCCCTGTTTTCATCAAATTCTGTGTCAGCAGAATACTTAAGCCTGAAAAACTTGCATTCATGACTGTGCTGCCATCTCAAATGATGGGAATATCTTGATAATGTGAACTCTTCATCAGGAAATCTATGGAGAGGGAGTTCTTCCTGATTCTTTTCTGACCTTCTTCAAGCAGTTTTTCAGATGTGCTCAGGGATGGATGTGAACTGAGTGCTTGCGCAGCAGCTCAGGTTCTCTTTCTTAGGTAACTAAGAGAGGTCAGCAGGCAATGCCAACTGCAGGATAAACAGTTAAAGGTGTGATTACTGATCTTTTAAGCTTCTATAATTCTATCCTCTTGTCAATAACCACATAATGGGAGTTTTAGAGCCTGGAGGCTCTGAAAAAAATCCCAAACCCTTTAAAATGCATTTCTGGAGAATGCCTTTTATTCGTTAATTACGATGACTTACATTATAGCAGACACCTCCTCATGCATCATAACTGGGCATTCAGAATAGCTTACTATATGATAGTTTATTATACACAAGACTTTTTGAAGTATTTGTGCGTTTAAGTTTTCTATTCTTGAGAATTTCCTATGTTTAATCTCAGCTGGAAAGTGTTTTGAAATGCTCTAAGCAAAATTAATTAATGTGCTTGGTTTGATTTTGTTTTTTCCCTCTTACCAGGAGGGAAGAAGAAAGTGTTTTATTCTCTATTATTTGCCAAGGTTCTCATTGCTGTGGTTGAGAGCCCAAAGTGGAGAGCAACTGAGATTGCTCTTCAAAGACTTGGAGAATTTTACAGGACCAGTAAACTTGTCCTGTAGTCAGACTACGTCTGGTCTCCTTTATCCTGGAGGATATTACAAAGCCTTTTTCAGTGAGAATTAATTACAATTCCCTAAAGCAACTGAATAAGTGAAAATGTTTCTGCCAGAGCTGTTAGAGAAAGCTAAACTACAACCAAATAACTGCAAAGTTGTAACAGGTAAAGTTTTTTAATCTGTATATTGCAATAGAAAATGAAGAGAACAGAGTAACACAGACAAGCAATTACTCATCCTAGAAATACATCCTATGATCTGTTTTAACCCTCAGCACTAACACAAAGCATTTCCTAAAAGCTACAGCAGCAATGCATTTGGTTTATTTTGTATGCATGGCAAAAATGAAGAAACTGCTGATTGGTTTGATGATCTTCAGCGGCCTAACACTTGTGTATGTGGGCAGCAGTGTGACATACCTTTACCACCAGCTCTTCTAATTGGGCAGCAGTATCTTGGCACAATGGGGCAGCCCAGATGGGTTTGCCTCTGTGCTGCTAATCATCCTCCTTCCATTGTTTGTTTTAACCACACCCGTAGGGTGTTTGCCACCATCCATGAGTCAGTGGCACAGGGATAAAGTACTGGACATTACTCTTGCTCAGCAATATCTATCTGGATGTCTTTAGCCCTGCCAGTGACTCGATTCACCTTCACCCTCAGACACTTCTGTGACTCATGTAGGACTCCACACAGGAGCTTTCCATGTATGCTGCTTTCCTACAATACTGGAGGATCCACAAAGGCCACAAAGATGAGTAGAGGACTACAGCATTTCTCTTGTGATAGGCCAACAGACCTAGCACTCTTTGGCCAGGAAAAAAGACTGAGAGGGGAGGTGGTAGAAGCCCCATCCCTGGAGGTTTTTAAGGCCAGGCTGGATGGGGCTCTGAGCAACCTGATCTAGTGTGAAGTGTCCCTGCCCATGGCAGGGAAACTGGAACTAGATGATCCTTGATGTCCCTTCCAGCCCTGATAATTCTATGATTATATGATCATATAAATATGCATATAAATATCTGAAGGGTGGAGGTCATGAGTATGAGGCTGGGCTCTTTTCAGTGGTAGGCAGTGATAGGACTAGGGGCAGTGGGTACAAACCAGAACACAGGAGGTTTCATTTGAACTTACGGATAAAATTCTTTACTTTGAAGATGGTGAAGCACTTGGAACAGGCTGCCCAGAGAGGTTGTGAAGTCTCCTCTAGAGACTTTCAAAACCCACCTATATGTATTCCTGTGCAACCTGATCTACATGAACCTGTGTTAGCAAGGGGCTTGGACTAAATGGTCTCCAGAGGTCACTTCCAACCCTCACCCTCCTATGACTGGTAAACAAGGCACATTGCTTCTTATTTCTAATAATTTATTGTATGGTGGAGCATCTTAAGCATGCATTACCTTCTCCCCTGGTGACATTCCAAAATCTTTACCTTCTGAGTAGTCCATGATTACTTCCAAAATTCCCAGGTAATTGAGGTTCCCTGTTTTAGCTTTCTGACCAATCAATGTGACCCACTTACTCCACATAGCATCAGCTGCATCATGTGTGGAGGGCACCTTCCCTTTAAACATCCAGTTCAACAGTGGAAATCAGGGTTCCACGGAGATAATACTGTGCTTCAGTACTTCCAAATTACTTCCAAAGTAGCTCAAACTCCTTCATACGCTGCCAGTATCTCTTGTTCAGTGAGAGTGTGGCCTCTGAGCCTCTGTGTCCTTGACTGCAAAACCCAAGGCGTCGACTTTGAGTCTACTCTGGTGCCTTTTGCCAGAGGCCACTTCCTTTGTCCTACTTGTTACACTATTTCTGATACAGGCCAGTATGTGGGTGGCCTTTGTGACCACCCAAGCACACTGCTGGCTGTCGATCATCACCCCCAGGTTTTTCTCTCCTGGGCAGCTTTATAGCCACTCAGTGTTAGCCTGTAACATTGCATGGGGTTGTTGTGACAGAAGTGCATGACCTGGCACTTGGCCTTATAGGATCTCATACAATTGGCCCTGGCCCAATGATCCAGCCTATCCAGATCCTTCTCTAGGGCCTTCCTACCTTCAAGATCAATGCTCCCTCCTAGCTTGGTGTCATCTGCAAACTTTATGAGGGTGCACTAAATCCCGTTGTCCAGATCACTGATAAAGGTAATAAAGAGAACTGGCCCCAGAATTGAGCCCTCCACTTCTCCATGGCCACCAGTGGGATTCAAGTCCATTCACTACCACTCCAATTTTTTGCACAACCAAGCACCCACCCATTCTAGCCCTAGATGATCAATGGCACAATGATCAGTCATGATCAAGGGCACAATGTCCACCTGGAGACCAGTGCCAAGTGGCATCCCTCAGGGGTCAGTGCTGGCACCAGTGCTGTTTAACATCTTTGTCAGTGCCATGGACAGAGGAATCAGTGCACCCTCAGCAAGTTTGCAGATGGCACCAAGCTGTGTGGCACAGTCAACCTGCTAGAGGGCAGGGATGACATCCAGACAGACCTGGACAGGTTGGAGAGGTGAGCCCAAGCCAACCTCATGAAATTCAACAAGGCCCAAGTGTAAGGTGCTGCACCTGGGTAGGCACAATCCCA
>VWYK01089839.1:1684-24417 GCA_013399775.1 Semnornis frantzii
TTAATAGTTATCTCTGGATCCTGTTACAGCCTGTACATAGTTTCCATAACGTTGCAAAGAGCCTGTTATTATTATTATTAAATGGTGATGGGGGTGATGCGAGTTCTGAATATTTAATATTCATAAACTGTTAATATTTTTATCTATTGTCTTGCATTAATTAATTTCCCCATCCCGTTACAATGAGAAAATCTAGTAGTGTAGCTTAGAGAACATCAGCATGTTGCCTGCTTGAGCCTTCTTGTTTTGGGTCACCAAGGGAAGGTTCAGTGTCTACAGTGAGATGCCAAATGTCAGGACTCCCAAACTCTTTAGCTCCTAGACCAATGTCTGGTGTCCCATATCTTTAAGACCATTTGGGCACAGGCAGTTCTATATGAGCTTCCCTTTGGGACGTAAGGAGACTCCCATTAGCCAAACATATTCACCTTCTGGATCTGTCTTGAAACCTCTCCTGTTGCTGATATAGGATGAGTTGATCCTCCCTCAGAGCAGGAGGATGGACTAAGTGAGCTGAGCTCTACCTACTGTGATTTTTGTGACACTGGACCTAAAAGATGCATTGGGTTCTTTGGATCCAGTTGACTGCTAGAGTGGGTAGTTACCATCTCATCACTCTTTTCATAAGCTGGTAAAGCTCAGGGACCACCTGCAGGGATGACACAGCCTGGGGGGGACCTTCAGCCCTTTTGTCTGCCAAGACAGGACTGCACTTGGTACAGACTCGGTTTTGATCCAGCTTCTCTGCAGCTTCCAGAAACACTCAGGAAGAGCTTAAGATTCAAAAGCTTCATCAGCATGGAAATGATTATCTGCAAACCCACATCTGTGATACAGGCAGCAACTCCTCTCTGCTCTGCATCAAAGCCAGGCAAGGAGCCAGGAGAACAAATTCAGGGGAAATCCACCTTTCCTCCTTTCCTCCCCTCTAGCTAACCTAAAGCAACCCAAGCAATTGTTACAAGCTTCTTTTTGTCCCTGAGAAGACAACACTGCCAAGAGCCCAGGGTGCTGTAGCCTGCAGCCAAAGCAGGCAGATGGGAAGTTCAGAGCTACCACATAGCTCTTGCTAGTGAATTATTGATACATTCTTCTTAGCCACGAGCATCAGGCTAAAGCAGCAATTAAAACCATCCACACTGATCACAAAAGAAAAAGCAAAGATGAAAAAGTACAAAGTCAGAGTCTGGATTTGCCAGCAGCCTGCAGCATGGGCTGTTGTGACCAGCAAGGAAGGCTTCTGGGTCCTCATCCTTCAGGCCTGCCTTTGACAGCAGCCAGCAACAGAGCAGATGGGCAGTGGTAAGCAGCACATCACCATTTCTACTGGAGACAAGGGAATGAGCCACCTCCAGGGGCACATTGCCCCATTGTTGGGGCAATCCCTGAAACATCAGCAGTTACAGAACCACAGAGACATTCAGGTTGGAAAAGCACCTCAGCATCACCAAGCCCAACCCATACCCCTACTCTACAAGGTTCACCCTTAAAACATATCCCCAAGAACCACATCCAAACAACCTTTAAACACATCCAGAGTTGTGGTCGTGATTCCACCACCTCCCTGGGCAGCCCATTCCAATGCCTGACCACTCTTGCTGTCCAGTAAAACAAAAGAGATCAGAAAAGAACTACGAGACAGAGTTGCCCTTCAGCACAGCCACCCCAGAGCGGCCTGCCAGTACCTGAAAGGGGCTCCAAGAAGGCTGCAGAGGGACTGTTTGCAAAGGCCTGCAGGGACAGGACAAGAGGCAATGATTTGAAATGAGAGCAGAGCAGATTTAGATTGGATGTGAGGAACAAGCACACAGCAGAAGGTTGGAATGACTGAAGGTGAGCGCAAATCAACAGGAGAGCTCAGAAACTCTCATCAGCTGTTTGGATCCAACAGACCCTTGTTGGATCTTTACCTGGCAGAATTCATAGAATCATAGAATGGTAAGGTTGGAAGGGACCTCAAGGATCATCCAGTTCCAAGCCCCTGCCATAGGCAGGGACACCTCCCACTAGCACAGCTCACTCAAGGTCTGGCCTTGAACACCTCCAGGGAGGGAGCAGCCACAACCTCCCTGGGCAACCTGTGCCAGTGCCTCACCACCCTCACTGCAAACAACTTCCTCCTAACATCCAGTTTCAATCTCCCTTCTGCCAGTTTAAACCCATTGCCCCTTGTCCTGTCATTACAAGACCTTGTCAATAGTCCCTCCCCAGCCTTCCTGTAGCCTCCTTCAGATCCTGGAAGGCTACTCTAAGGTCTCCTGGCAGCCTTCTCTTCTCCAGGCTGCAGAGCCCCAACTCTCTCAGTCTGTCTTCATAGCAGAGCTGCTGCAGCCCTCTGAGCATCTTCATGGCCCTGATTCCAGTGGAAGCATCACTGAGTCTGGAGATGGCTCAGTCCTTCCACATTTCCACCTTCATGACAAGAAACCCCTCAATTAAAGGAAACTGTATTAAACCACCACCAATGTTCAAAGATGACCAAGGAACAAAATTCACAGAAGCTGAACTGTGCTGCATTTGCAATCTGTTTCCTTTCCAATACTGATTTCTCCTATTGGGGGAAGAAAATAAAAATCTGGAAAACAGGACTGAAAAATGAGGAGGTGACTTTCCATTGCATGCTCCTCATTCCTTTGGCATGAAGTATTTCATGCTGCCCCCTAAGCATGCCCTGGATTTGCAGCAAATCTCTCTTGGTATGGGAACAAAGTGATTCCAAGAAAAAAAAAAAAAAAAAAGTGTAGTCATTCTGATTGTGTGTAATGAAATAAAAGAACTGTTAAAATAATTGAATTGCATTATATTGGCCCTAATAAGAGTAGAGTAGTACTGATTAAAATTATTATACTTCACTCTACTATGAGGCTACAGTGCCAACAAAGTGCACTTGCAGCCCAGAAGGCCAGTGGCAGCCTGGGCTGCATCAAAAGTGGGGTGGCCAGCAGATGGAGAAAGGAGATTCTGCCACTCTGCTCTGGGGAGACCTCACTGTGTCCAGTTCTGGAGCCCTCAACACAGGAAGGACCTGGACCTGGTGGAGCAGGTCCAGAGGAGGGCCACAAAAATGCTCAAGGGACTGGAGAACCTCTGCTATGAGGACAGGCTGAGGGAGCTGGGGGTGTTCATCCTGGAGAAGAGAAGGCTTCAGGGAGACCTCAGACCTCAGAGCAGCCTGCCAGTAGCTGAAGGGGCTCCAAGAAGGCTGCAGAGGGACTGTTTGCAAAGGCCTGCAGGGACAGGATGAGAGGCAATGGTTTGAAATGAGAGCAGAGCAGGTTTAGATTGGATGTGAGGAACAAGTTCTGCTCCATGAGGCCTGCTAGAACACTGCAACAGGTTGCCCAGGGAGGTAGTTGAGGTCCCATCAAGGTGAGGCTGGACAAGGCTCTGAGCAGCCTGCTCTAGTGGAGAATGTCCCTGCTGTCTGCAGGGGGGTTGAACTGGATGACCTTTGGGGGTCCCTTCCAACCCATTCTGTGCTTCTATAGAAGACTGCTCAACTCCTGGGCAAGGACTGTCTCCCCAAGCTTGGGGAATGGATGAATTTGGTTTTGGAGGTTGATAGTTCAGCCTCAGCACGTTGGGCAGAGGGGACTGTTCCACTAAGGCTAATTACACTGCTAATGGCAACACTAATAACACCTCTCAAATCATCAGCACTGATGCTGTCACTGCCAAAGTGATCCAATTATGTGCTGCTGTCATTTCAAGGGGAGCTGAGAGGGAGAAAAGGAGAGGCAGAGGAGGCAGCACCTTCCTCCTGATTCATCATCCTGCAGGTATTTACAGAAGATGCCAGGCTCAGGCAAAGGACCAGGTAGCCCTTTCCCACCCTCCTCCCACACAGAGATTGCTCTATCCTCTGTGTTGCCTTGCCATAATGTCCCCACCCATGTGCAAGAAGCACATCAGGAGAAACCCTCCAGCAGAGGAGGTGAGTTCTGGCTCACTGCACCCCATGACAGCACCAGGGCAGCACTTGACCTCTCTGCAGTCCTACGGAATGGCTCTGCCAGCCTACTGCCCACATCATGCACTCCCCTGGGGATAATCTGTCAGACAGTGGCAGCTCAGCTCAGCCAAACAAACTACAAAACAGATTTAATTTGCAACTTTCCTCCATGCCACGTTCAAGTTTTCCTCCTGGCAGCTTTGCACATCCCTGCCATGGCTCTGACTAGCAGAAGTGATGTGTTATCTGCAGCGTGAGCCACAAGGCACAAGAAGGGCTGCTCCAGCTCTCTGCTCCAACCAACCCTCAGAGCTATGCCAGCCACACCAGGGCTTTCATCCAGCTCCCTGCCCTGGGAGCAGGGCCAACCACCCCCTGCTGAAGAGACAACCCCGAAACCAAGCCAAACTGCTCCATATCCTCCAAACAGCTATGTCAGTTCTCATATGAAACAGGCAACACAAGGTTTTATTTGCAGAGAGTGGGAGTGAAAGAGAATGTAGATGCAATCTTCAGCATGGTGGCTTTAATAAACTAGCAGAGCCAAATCAACCATGTGCAAACAGGGAGCCCTTGAGAAAGCAACTGAGCTCACAAATGTTCCTGCCCTGATGGAAACCCCCCTCAAGGGGTTCCAAAATGGATAGATCACAGTGAAAGCTGTCAAATTATTTTATTCCTTAGTCCCCAAGTGTGCTGAGGGATGGGATACACAGTGGATCTCAAGCAATTACTTGCTAAACATCAAGACCTGCTCAAATGCTCTTGCTTGAGGAGGTGGTGAAGGTTTCCATGGCAATGAGCTATTGCCTTGGTGACCATGGACCCGGACCAGTGCTGCTAAACCACTGTGACCTTTGGACATCTGAGCACAGCAAGGAGGTTCCTCTTTAGCTGTCTAATGATGGTTTGGGTTTTTTTGGTTTTGATTTCTGAGTTCATCCCTACCTAAAAGTTGCCTTTGGTGGTTGTGCTAGAGACAGAGAAGTACAAATTACTACAGAGAAGCCTCTTCTGCTCCTGCCTGCCCCTCTCATACCCAACCCCAAATTAACTTTCCTATCAGCCAGGTGCAAAGCAACCCTCACTCCAAGCCTGGCTGCTTCTGAGAAGTGCTGAGCCTCCCTGTCTATAAACTGGAAAATTAAGTACAGGACTTCATCAGCCCAGACATCAAAAGCAGATTAATCTATATGCATTTAAACCTTTTAAGAGAGGTCAAACTGCAAGGCAGTGGTGTTAACAAGGTGAAGAGATGAGCCTGCACATCAAAAAAAAGCAGCTGTGCACATCAACAGGTAACCTCCTAGGCAAGAAATTCACTGAGATTTCTGTGGAGGAGTGAAAAAAATGAGTCTGTCTCTCCCTCCAAACAATCTTCAGATCAACTTTGTGCTATCATCAAAGCTTTATCCTGGGTTCATACAGCAGAAAATTGTCACATCTCTGCCTTTGAGAACTTCCTGCTGCCTTTCTTCCCAACTTTATCATTGGAGCTCACTCCTGCCAAGCCACTGCCGGTCTAAATCCTGATTGAGCTGAACCATGACACGAGTTTCTTTTTAGATTTACACCAACTCTGAGCTCTGCAACTCCAAAGTGGTTTCTATGGAGATGCCAATAAATAAATAAATAAATGGAACAGCACCTTCTGGGTGCTGAATTCTGCGTGGCAAAAACTCGGCTGAGCAGCACAGCCTGGGGGAGAGGAGGGTGAGGAGTGAATTAGAGTCCCAAAATACAACTGCTAACTCCAAGCTGCAGGTAGTGGGGGTGAGTTACTGCCCTGGTTGGTGGCTGTTATCCAAACTGCCAAGCTGGGTTGAGTATCAGGCAGAGTTTAATTAACTGCAGGTGATGGGACATCAGTTCAGGAGAAGACACCCTGCCTGATTCCCTTATGGAGTGAAGGTGGTGGGGAGAGGGAGGGCTGTGAGCATGTGCAAGGCAGAAGCCCCCCTCATGCACAAAGAGGGTTCTCAGAAGAGGTGCATTTGGCTGCCTCTTAGAGCAGCTCTATCTCCTTAATCTGCAAAACTGGGCAGAGGAGTCCAAATCTTGCAACTTCCTACACAGTCTATTTTAGAGTCTTTGAAACAAAAACAACACACAACAGGAAGGAGGTGATTACTAGAAATATGTCTGAACTCTCCCACACCCCAGCCCCATCTATCTTGATGGCTTCACCATTTGCATCGTTAAGACAGAGCTTTCACATCCCATCTGTATGGTCCTGCTGGGTCAGAGCTCTGGGCTGCACTCCTGCCCAGCTCCCTCATCACTCATGCCAAGTCCTGCTTTGGCTCTGCTCTGCTTTTCCCAGTGAAGGGCCCACAGACATGCATGAGATGTCACACCTTGGATTGACCCAGCTACCTTGAGCCACACAGAGCCCAAACCTGAGTGCAGTGACTCTAGGGAGACACAGCCATGAGCCCATAGGCTCTAACAAGACCTCAGCTGCTCTCCATGAACCTGCTTTATCATGGGGCATGCACTAGATATCTCCAGAGATCCCTTTCCACCCTCTGATTCCAGATCAAGTACTCTACTCCCAGGAATATTTGATGCTTCTCAGACCAAAATTCTTTTTAAATAAAAGTTATTTTGTCTTATTTAAGCAAATCTCCACCAACATCAACCAGCCAGGACTTCATACTTCAGACCATGGACACACAGGAGTGAGGAGGAGAACAGAACCAGTCTGAATATGGTGAGGGGGAGCATCCAAGAGAGGCAGAGCATCTCTTCCTTCAAGCACAGTAGTGGGGACATCTGTTTTCAAGCAAGCACACAATAAATGGTATGGAGCTTTGTCTCCCTCCTGGTGAGTGGTCACCCCTGGGATCAGAACACAGAGGGTTGCATCGAGTCTGCCTGGTGCCAACCTGATTCTTAAAGGATTAAACCGTCCCCTCAAGCTCTGCAACCCTGCCTTTTCTCATGTCCTATTGTACAAGGGGAAAAGAATTTGATTTGGGGTTTTGAGAATTTCAAATGAGGATGTACAATTAGGAAAGTGTTGGCTTCAGATGGTGATAAATAAGCCTGGAATGGAGAACCTCAGAAACTCTCTGTTCTTTGCACCAGTGTGATGACACAAAGCCTCCTGCAGTGCTGTTTTACATGCTTTCCTGAGAGCCCAAACTTGTTAACCTTCATCTCACTGCATGTTTTCAGAGGAGTGACAGCTGCAGCCATAAATACACCATTCAGACTTTGTGCTATAGTTACAAAAAAAAAAATAAATCAAATATGTATGAAACCTTCTGCTGTTACACACCGACTAGCAAAGAGGGAAAGGGGGGAGGGAAGGAGTGGGAGGAAACCCACAGCTGAAATGCAAAAGGACTTCTGCAAGCTCAGGTGGGAAACACCAGCTCCACTGTTTGCTGCGGGGTCGGTATCTGTCTGTTGATCTCAGCCTGCTCATCCAGCACTCACCCACAGGTTGCATTTAGTCTCAGACGTGATCGGTGCATGAGAAAGGAAGGAGCAGAGGGACATCCTCAGCCATCAAAGGAGCAGATGCACATCCTCAGCCATCAAACCCCCCACGGTGATTCCCCCTACTCTGGGGGAGGATCTGTGTCTGTTAGCTCTGCTGCAGGAAGGGAGGGATGCAAATAACATCGTTTCAGCCTGAACCTCAGGAGGGCACCGTAAAGAAGGGACACGGGTAGAGAAGAGTGGCAAACTAGAAGAGGAACGAGAGTGCTCTTTCAGATAGCTTTGAAAAGTGTTTTAGGGTCTTTGAATGCTTTGGGTTGGAAGGGATCTTTAAATCACATCCAGCCCAATCTCCCTGCACTCAGCAGGGACATCTACAACTACAGCAGGTTGCTCACAGCCCCAAGCCACCCGACCTGGCATAATTTCAGGAGTGGGGCATCTACATCCTCTCTGGGCAACTTGGGTCGGTGTCTCACCACTCTTAGGATCAAAAATGTTTTCCTTCTCCCTAGCCTGAATCTCCTTCTTTTAGTTTCAAACCATCACCCCTTGTTCTGTCACAACAGGCCCTGCTAAAAAGATTGTTCCCAGTTTTCTGATAGGTTTTGGTGCATTATGTTGTCCTCTGAGGATGTGGGGAGCTGCCCACACCCACCTTGGCTCCAAGGGCTTTCAAAGGCACCCCCAGCTCCTAACAGCCCTCAGCACAACCTGGGCTTTCTGGCATTGAATTCCCCTGCACTTCCAGGCTCTGCAGCTCAGTCCTTTGGCACACATACCAGCTGATACCTGCCAGCACTCCAACGTACCATATTAATAGTTCTGCTTTAATCACATTCGAGATGCTGATCTCTTCTTTTGGCAGCTTCGAGAGACCTTAGCACAAGCAAGAGATCTTCTGCAATATGGCCCCCATAACACAGCCCATTTTGCAAGGAGATAATTGCCCAGCAACCCACACTGCTCTCAGACTCTCTCACTGAAACTCACTTGCACAAATGACTTTAAACTGCTTGCACTCCCAGGCAGCAGTGACCAGGGACAACAGTACTGAAAGGGTTGATGCTTTCTCCCTTCACCAACAGAAGGAAGACTTTGATTCTCTCTCATATCACAGACTTGTTTTGGTTGGAAAAGACCTCTAAGATCATCAACTGCAACCATCAAGCTAACACCACCATGGCCATTAAACTATGTCCTTAAGTGCCATGTCCAAACATTTCTTGAACACCTGCAGGCACGGTGACCCCACCACCTCTTTGGGCAGCCTATTCCAATGCCTGACCACCCTTGCAGCAAAGAAAGTTTTCCTGATATTCAATGTAAACCTCCCCTGGCACGACTCCAGGCTGCTTCCTGTCATTCTATCGCCTGATACTAGGGAGAATAGACCAAACCCCACCTCACTCCAACCTCCTTTCAGGGAGTTGCAGAGAGCAATGAGCTTTCCCTTCAGTCTTCTCTTCTCCCAACTAAGCAGTCCCAGTTCTCCTCACCAGAACTGTTCTCTAGATCCTTCACCAGCCTTGTTGCACTTCTCTGGACCTGCTCCAGCATCTCAATGTCTTTCAAACAGCTCCCTGTAGTTTAATTTATTTTCTCTTGTTGATTTATCTGTGGCAGACAGGAGATGCAAAGCTGATTCCTCAGATGCTCTGAGAACAAAGTGCATCTGAGAAACACAGCATCAAGGATTTGGTTCCCTGGTCCCATTGCCAAGCTCCAGGTAGAGCTCCTAAGAGAGGCCATTGCATAAATCACCTCAATCCAAACTGATTTAAAAGCATAGACAAGTCCATGTATAGTCATGCTGAGAGTCAGACAACTACAGAATCTGCCTGTCTGTTGCAAAGTCAATTCCCTTTGGAGCAGATAAAATAAATAAACCACTTCTGCTGCTGCTGCTTTCTCCAGGGGCACGACAGTAAAAGTGTGGGACCAGGACAGGAGAGGGAGAGAGAAGGTTTTAATTTGCACAGACAGCAGGCAGGAGAAGAGAACTCATGAGGAAAGCCTTCACGGGGAAGAGGGGGAAAGAAGCCAGGTGGTCTTCCTGCCCCATCCTCCACGGTGGCAGAGCCTCTGCTCTAGCACAGTGTTAGCAGTGATGCTACAAGGCCTGTGCACAGAGTGTTTTTCCCAAATTGGGAATCGGGCTGTCTGAAAACCAGACAGAGCAAACAAAAATAGAGCTTTGAAAGAATGCAGGCAGGCATGCCAAATCTCCCTCCTTTTCAAGTCAGTCGCGCTCCTCTCAGATGCAGTTTTCTCCCTGCACCTCTCAAAACCATTTATAAAGAAGCATCCTGTAACAAAAGGCCTAGGAGGAGGCTTCAAAGAGCCATTTAAAGTTTCATTCATAATTCTGGAAAATCTCACTGTCCCAGCTGCAGAAGCCTCATTGAAACTTGGGGAAAATTCATGAGTTAGGTTGACAGCAGCACTAAACCTACCTGTTCCCTTCCTGCCAGCCGTGGTTCTTGTGGTGGGCCTGTAGCAATAGGATGAAGGGACAATGGCTTTAAGCTGGAAGAGGTGAGATTTAGACTAGAAGAAATTCTTTACAATAAGAGTGGTGACACACTGGAACATGTTGTCCAGGGAAGTTGTGGATGTCCCCTGCCTGGAAGTGTTCAAGGTCAGGTTGAACAGGGCCTTGAGCAATCTGGTCTAGTGGAAGGTGTCCTTGTCCATGGCAGGTGGGGTTGGCACTGGATGATCGTTCAAGTCCCTTCAAACACAAACCACTCTGTGATTCTAGGATTCTTCTCTGATATAAGGAGCTAGGGTTGCTACCCAGAGCATCTCCAATCCTCTGCCTGCTGATGAGGACAGCCAGCTCTGCCTCTCAGCTCCAAGGTGCCCAGAGAAGGGCAGGGTATAGGACACCATTGAAGCTCTACAGAGACCTTCCAAATTAAGCTGCCATAATTTCCTATGCACTGCCAAATACTAACCACACTTTGCTCTCAGTTGTGGCTTGACTCATCTTTGACTTAGAATCACGGAATGGGAAGGTTGGAAGGGACCTCAAGGATCATCCAGTTCCAACCCCCTGCCATAGGCAGGGACACCTCCCACTAGCACAGGTCACTCAAGACCTCATCCAACCTGGCCTTGAACACCTCCAGGGAGGGAGCATCCACTACCTCCCTGGGCAACCTGTTCTTGACAACAATGACAACCTGGCTTGACAACAATGCCTTGTCCAGTAAGTCTTCCTGGTTTTCCTCAGGCTTAAATGAAACCTTCTGGGTTCTAGTTTGTGCCCATTGTCCCTTGTCTCATCACTGGGCAACACTGAAAAGAGTCTAGCCTCATCCTCTTGCCCCCTGTTCTGCTGAGCATTGAGAAAATCCCCTCTAAGGCTGCTCTTCTACAGGCTAAACAGCCTCAGGGCTTTCAGCCTTTCCTCCTCCTAGAGATGTTTCAGTCACCTCAATGTCTCTGTGACCCTCTCTTGGACTCTCTCCAGGAGCTCCCTGTCACTCTTGAACTTTGGAGCCCAGAACTGGACACAACACTTCAGGTGAAGGCTCTCCAAAGCAGAGAGGGGGGAAAGAGAACCTCCCTTTCTGGTGACCTGCTGGTCACACTCTTTTTCACACACTCCTGGAGACCATTTGCCTTCTTAGCCACAAGGACACATTGCTGGGTCATGCTGAGCTTGTAGCTGACAGCCAGCACGGAAGTAGAAGGTTAACTTGACACCACTTTGCTTGTGAAAGGCACCTCCTTCATTACAGCCCCCTCTCACCACCCTTTCCCCTCCAGAAGGTGAAGGCCTCTTTGTCCAGCTGTGTCAAGCCTTCCTGCTTTGGAACACATTAGAGCCATTGTCAGCATAACATTTGAAGCTGGTTGCCCGTGGCTGTGATTTATGCACATTTTTGTGATGAAGTGCAGCTGGCAAGTGCCCTCTGCTTTCATTCTCGGGGCTGTATTCCACTTGGTTTATTTTACCTGCCAGTTGAAATGCAAACAATCTGTCTACCTTCTATATATAACCTCCTGTTGCCATCACCCACGTTTCTGAGGCACGGGGCTTTTGCGGGTGCAGCCTCGGAAGCCTTGCAGGGCACCACGACTGTGTCAGCTGCCTTGCTGCTTGACCCAAGTGGAAGAAAAGCACCTGGTGGGGGTCTGTTACTGGTGCTGGGCAGAGCTCCAGTCTCCACACAACATGCTGGGAAGCATGTTCCTATCACCTGCTTAAGAAGTTTGTCATCCTGGCAGAGAGCAGCCGTGATTTATACGGCCAATCCCCCACCACAGAGAGAGGCTAATGGCATAAGTGAGGGGAAGGAACTGAAGCTCTGCTGGTGGTAAAACGTGTCTCCAGGGGATATCCTAATATTATTCCCTTGGTTAATGAGCACATCTATAGGCACCAGATCAGACTGCATGCCTGCCTTACCATGACTAGCTCTGTTGTTCTCCTGACTCTGCTCCGACTGCTGGGTGTGTCAGCACTCAAATGAGTTATGGCACTCGGTTCCTGTGCTGGAGAGGTGCTGTTCCTGTCTGCTAGGAGGCAGAGGAATGGAAGGCTCTCCAGTATGCTTTCCCTTATATAGTAAAAAGAAATATACCAACAACATACAATCCAACGGGAGGAAAACAGAGCAGTGAAGGAGTCAAATACAGAAGAGACTAAGAGAGGAGGCTCCACAAACACCACTTGTGATAGGCTCCCCAAGGAAGGATGTGGTTTACAGCTGCTGAGCTCTAGCAGACAGTGATCTGAGCTCTTAATGGTGAACATTTGCTGTTGGTTCATGCAGTCATAGATCAAAGAATGCTTTGGGTTGGAAGGGAGCTTTAAAGGTCATCTAGTCCACCTCCCCTACAGAGGGCAGGGACATCTTCAATAAGATAAGATGCTTGCTCAGAGGCCCATCCAAGCTCACCTGGAATAGCTCCAGGGATGAGGCTTCCTATCTTGGACTATGATTGCCTCTGCTCCTTGATTCCCTCTAACATGTGAACGACACCTGGCCAGGTGTAAATGCTCCATGTATGAGCTGTTGCTGACTCTGATCAGAAGTCTTGCAGCCTGAATGGTGCAGAAGAGATCCAAAACCTCTTACTGTGTGTGTTAGTGTCCTAGCAGAGTGGTTGCCTGCAGAAAAGGGGGCTGGGATAAAGGTAGTGAGATCTGGGGGGAACAAAAGAGAATAGAAAACACCTCTTCCAAAAGGCCACCAGACAAAGCCTTTCTCTTCCCTCCCAAGAGGTGGACTCAGAGGCCTATCCAAGCTCATCTGGAATAGCTCCAGGGATGAGGTTTCCTGTCTGGGCTATGATTGCCTCTGCTCCTTGATTCCCTCTAACATGGGAATGACACCTGGCCAGGTGTAAATGCTCCATGTATGAGCTGTTGCTGACTCTGATCAGAAGTCTTGCAGCCTGAATAGTGCAGAAGAGATCCAAAACCTCTTACTGTGTGTGTTAGTGTCCTAGCAGAGTGGTTGCCTGCAGAAAAGGGGGCTGGGATAAAGGTAGTGAGATCTGGGGGGAACAAAAGAGAATAGAAAACACCTCTTCCAAAAGGCCACCAGACAAAGCCTTCCTCTGTCCTCTCAAGAGGTGGACACAGAATTGAGGTTATCACAAGTTACTCTTTCAATCTGCTCAGGAGTTCCAGGATGTGTTCTCAACCAACAGAGCTTCCCCACCAAAGCAGGGCTTAGGAAGAGCTGTCCACTTACTGCTGGGACTTTGGAGAAGCAGCAGGAAAGGGTCAGATCAGTATGGAGCTGACAAAGCCCAAACACATAAACCAAAGAACTCCTAAGAGGGCAATGAGTCTCACACCATTTATACCACAATTTGGGCTGAATTTTCACATCCCAGATTGAGCTGAGGAAATCTTTTTGCTTCAAGTCCAGCCAGTGAGTAAGTCCTTAAAATAGGATCGTGCAGAAAGTTTGAAGAGTGAATGAGTTTTGCCAGCTGGAAGTGAGAATCTCAGATGAGAAAAAGTATTTTATTGACTCACAACTCAAAAGGAATTTAAGCAATTTGCTTTAAACACTGCTGAAAGATTCTCCTCTGCTTTCTGAGTACGTGCTGAGCTTTCCAGGCCAAACCAATTTTTCAAGCCAAAATTGACAAATGCTAAAAGAGAACTTCACTGGAGAAGCTAGGTGCTACCTTAAATCACACAAAATCACTTCTATTCCAGCATAATAAAATGTGCTACTCAAACCCAACACTGCTCTTACACTGATAAGCAATGGACCACTGAATGCCCATCAAGGTCAGCTCCAGCCTCCTCTGAAGACAGCTACTCTGAAGGAAACATGCCATGGATGAGGGATCAGAAAAGCAATTAAAAGCTCTTTGAACAGCAATAGCTCGGAACAAATACTAATTTGTACTTCTCTGCTGAGAAGTGAATGTAAAAGAGCATTTCTAGTGCCATTCGATGTAAATTGAGCCTTTTATGTGGAATCATTACAAGTATCAACAGCTACTTCTGCAAATTCCTCTGGGAAGCCAAGTGGGGGACTCCTCACGACTCAAAGCAGAGGTCCTCATAGATGAATTCAGAGCTCATCCTACTGCAGAGATGCCACCAGCACCTGTCTTGGGACAAACAAGCAGGACTCTGTCTTTCTACCAGACAACTGGGAGCTGGAAGTGAAGACAGACTGAAGAAATAGCAATTATTCAGACCAGTCAGTAAAGCACAGACAGGAGCTGATGCTGGGACAAAAAGGTATCAGCTTTCAGCGGCAGAGAGGCACTTGGAACAACAACTCCTGGAACAGGACCTGCCTGTGCCAGACACCTCTCTCCATTGCCCTAAAGGTCATGCTTTTGGAGAGCATAGTTCCTGCTTGGTTGCTGCAGTGCCATGGCACGTTCTCAGATACTCTGGAGAACTGTCAGCTGCAATGAATGCATAATAAAAGCACCCAATGTATTGAAATTGCCTGGAAGATTAATGCAAGGATTGCTGCCTTCATCTTTGTACTTGGCTTTCCTCATCTGTGAGAGTGCTTTTTTTGTGCTGGAGATAGACAAATATCACAGAATCACAGAATGTCAGGAGCTGGAAGGGACCTCCAAAGCTCATCCAGTCCAACCCCCTTGCCAGAGCAGGGTCTCCTACACCAGTTCACATAGGAACATGTCCAGGTGAGTTTGGAGTATATCCAGAGAAGGAGACTCCACAACCCCCCTGGGCAGCCTGTTCCAGGGTTCTGTCACCCTCACATGGAAAAAATTCCTCCTCATGTTTACATGAAACTTCCTATGCCTCAGCTTCCACCCATTACCCCTTGTCCTGTCATTGGGCATCACCCAGCAGAGTCTGGCTCCAGCCTCCTGGCACTCACCCTGCACATATTGATAAACACTGATGAGGTCACCTCTCAGTTTCCTCCAAGCAGCACAGCCCCAGCTCCCTCAGGCTCTCCTCATAATAAAGATGTTCCATTCCCTTCAGCATCTTTGTGGCTCTATGCTGGACTCTCTCAAGCAGTTCTGTGTCCCTCTTGAACTGGGAAGCCCAGACCTGGACACAGTACTCCAGATGTGTCCTCACCAGGGCAGAGTAGAGGGGCAGGAGAACCTCTCTCGACCTGCTAACCACAGCCCTTCTAATACACCCCAGAATGGCACAGGCCCTCCTGGCCACAACAGTACATTGCTGGCTCATGGTCAACCTAAATAAATAAATAAAGCACCTGAGGAGGTTAAAAACCAAAACACCTTAAGAACTCCAAACCAGCCAATTAACCTTTGAAACTCAGGTTGTGCTGCTGCTAACTAACAGCATCCTGTAACCTCCTAATTACAGCTGTGTAAACCATGGTGGTTGGAGACAGAGCTGGCTGTTGCAGAGCCCAGTGGCTCTGCAGAGGGTGCAACTGCTGCTAAGGACTCAAGCCTCAAAGAAAACCACAGGACTGCCTAGATTGGAAAAGACCTTTAGGATCATTGAGTCCAATCATTAGCCTAACACTGACACATCTTTGACTAAACCATATCCCTACGCACTACATCCACACAACTTCTAAACACCTCCATGGATGGGGGTGCCACCTCCCTGGGCAACTTGCTCCCCATCATTCTGCTACCAGGGTTTCCTGCCACAAATCCACTGTGCTGCCTTCAATCTGGCTCTGAGAAGAGTAGGATTGCTAAAGGACAGCTCTGTACGAAGCAGTTTGAGTATCTCCTCATCTTTTCCACAAGACAAGTGGTTGCTACAAGCAGTTGTGCTCTTAGCCACTGGACAAGATCCTTGCCTAAAAGGACCAGAGGCATTAAATGGGATGGTGCCAGCTATGTTAGCCAAGAGCAGCCACAGTAACCATGCAAGCAGACTGCTGTGAGCCACAGATCCCCATAAATACTCACATTGAAGCCTTGAGGGGATGGGGATAGGGATGGGGATAGGGATGGGGATAGGGATGGGGATAGGGATGGGGACAGGGATGGGGACGAGGTCCATCCATCTATCTGGAGGTAGCATCCAGGACTGCCGCTGTACAGACACAGATCAGTTTCCTGACTTCTTAGAGGGTGCTACCAAAGTGCTGCTACAGCACATGTGTTCCCTTGCCCATCAGACACAAGTTTGGCTGCCAGCCTGTCCCCTTGCCACATTGACTTCCACATCCAGAAGCCACGGACAATAATGCTCCATTGCCTCAAGAGGGCTCCGTGAGACTTCTCTGCAGAACGCTGCCACGTCCCGGGATGAAAGGCAAGACAACAAACTAAGGACTAGTGCTGCTCTATCTTCCGTGCCATATGTTGTTCAGTACCCTCCAGCTCTCCCACACACACAGAGGATTGATGCCTGAATAGCACACTGAAGTAAAAATGGATGTGCTGTGCCCATCCTTTGCAAAGCCACTGATGACTATGGAGCCCGAGAAGCCAGGAAAGAAAAGCTGAGCAGCCATTAGTAATAGTTTGGGGTTGTTCTGGTTTTGTTTTTTTCATAAGAGGGATTGTGAATTTCCTCACAGACAGGAAGGTTTGGGGAGGGCTTCCCTGGGGATGCTGCACTGATTGCAGCCCACTTTGATGAAACCAGTCAACGGCTGAAAACAAGTGGCAAAAGTCAAGTCCAAGGAACCTGTTTAAGCAAAAGTCTCCATAGTAAGTGATGTTTAGCAGGGCTTCAGGGCCCTGCAGTCTGCTGCCCATGCTGCTGTCAGCAGGCACAGAGCACAGGAGCCCTGGGGCAATGACTGCAAACTGGAACACAGGAAGTTACACCTCAAGGTGAGCAAAAACTTCATTGTGAGGGTGCTGAAGCCCTGAGCAGACTGCCCAGGGAGGTTGTGGAGTCTCCTTCTGTGGAAACTTTCAAAACCTGCCTGGATGTGCTCCTGTGTGACCTATCCTCAGTGATCCTGCTTTGGCAGGGGGTTTGGACTAGGTGATCTCCAGAGTCACTTCCAACCCTCACCAGAGTCTTTGATTCTGTGAACCTTGCTCTCTGGGTAGCAATGGAACAGCTCAGTGGGGGCAAGGAAAGCAGAGGAGCTGCTCTGTATGCAGCTCCTAAATCCTTACAACCTGGGGAACAGCCTCCAGGAGGATGGAGAAGGAAGACGATGGCAACACCCACATCTGGTTAAGAGCCTGGGGAAGGCTTGCATGGTCTCACCTTGGAACACCTGCTCTGAGCAGAGATGCAGAGTGACTGGGCAGCATCCACCACTCAGTAGCCAGGGAGCTGTGATTAAACTGTCTTTCCTAGCAAGCATCACTGCATACCCAAAATGCAGCATTCTCACCTGCCCTCCTTCCCAACACCATGCTGTGGGTTTCTTACAGCTTCACTTGGCCACCCCCTCCTCCTCTCCACACAAAGCCAGCCCCTCACCTTGTGTCTTGAAGTGAATTCTCACTTGAGGAGAGCTGTGGGTTCTGAAACCAGCCTGCTTTGCTCACACAAGTCCCAGACTTGCATGCCAAAAAGTCTGAGAGCCTAAAGCCATGTTCTGTTGCTTTTGGAGAGTGCTCAGCCTTTGGTGATGCCCTGGAGGTCACTCTGTTGAGAGGAGAGAGCTTGGGCGAGGTGTTTCGAAGCTGAGCTCTGACAGCTCCACAACTCATTGCCCTGCTGTGTACCAGAGACACTTCACAGCCGGGCACGTGGAGGAACTTTTACAGGTTTCACTTCAAAATTCCTCCCTTTTTATTGCACCCATGCTGGGCAGTGCCTGTGAGCAGAGTTGGCAGGAGGCTGATGCTCCATAGCCAAAAGCTTCAGAATCTTTATTGCCATTGGCTTTGAGATGGTTTAAAGAAAATCTTTTACAAGGTAAAATCCAACATAAACCTGCTGGTCACAGGTTCCCTTTGTTAGTAGCAAGGATGTAATTATCACAATTTAGCTTTTTATGACTGATTGTGGACAACCTCCATGCAATCCAAGTTACTGGGCCCCTTGCACAAAGGAGGACATTGAGGGGTTGGATTGTGTCCAGAGAAGGACACTGAAGCTGAGGAAGGGTCTGAAGAACAGGTCTTATGAGGATAGGTGAGGGAACTGGTTTTTTTTTAGCCTGGAAAAGAAGAGGCTGAGGGGAGACCTTCTGACTCTCTGCAGTTCCCTGAGAGGAGGTTGGAGTGAGGTGGATGTTGGTCTCTTCTCCCTAGTGACAAGTGATAGGATGAGAGGGAATGGCCTTAAGTTGTGCCAGGGGAGGTTTAGGTTGGACAGGAGGAACAATTTCTTTCCCAAAAGGGTTGTCAAGCCCTGGAACAGGCTGCCCAGAGCAGTGGTAGAGTCCTTACCTCTGGAGGGATTTAAAAGTTGTGTAGATGTGGTTCTGGGGTACACAGTCTAGCAGTGACCTGGCAGTGCTGGGTTAATGGTTGGACTTGATGATCTTAAAGATCTCTTCCAACCAAAACCATTCTGTGATTCTATGGTTCATGTTGGGGTTTTCTTTCTGCTATTAATATCAGTTTCCTAAATATAAGGAAACAAGAAAATCAGCTCCTAAGCATGAAGAAATTAAAATCTGGTTCCCATTCCTCCCAAATCATCCTGAAAGAGCAGTCAGGCAGTGGACTAGACTGTCCAGAGTGGTGTTGGAGTCCCTATCCCTGGAGAAGTTAAAAGAATCTGTAGACAAGGCACTTTGGGATGTGGTTTAGCAGCCACCATTGCGTTGGTTGACAGTTGGATTTGATCTTTGACATCTTTTCTAAAGGTTCCTAAATACAAGGAAACCAAACATTCATCTCCTGAGTATGAAGAAATTAAAATCTGTTTCCCATTCCACCTGCATCCCCCTTGTTACACTTGTCCATATCATCTCCACACCCCAGCTCTGTAAGGGCGTTCAGCATTTCTCCTCACACCCCAAAACGTGTGAGAATGTGTTTGATTTTCAAACATCCTGCACACTCAGTTCTGTGCCTTGAGCCATGAGTTCAACTGAGCTTTATTAAAGGCTGAAGGAGGGATGAAGGAGACTGGAGGGGCTACCTGACTCTCCTAAGTTGTGATCCATGGTCTGTAGCCACCTTTGCTCCATTTCACCTTAGACATCTTTTCCAATGGAAGTAATTCCAGGATTCAGTCCCTGGGTTTCTCATTGCAGCCTGCCTAAAGCTTTCCCCCTGCACCCATCAAGACAACATCTGAGGACTCACAGAGCCATACCCGCCTGACAAATGCATACCCAGCACCATGTGAGGCACGACTGCTGTGCTCAAAGGCTGCTGACAAGGTGTGCTCCCTCATTCTGAAACTTGCTGTGGAACAGCTAACCCAACAGCAAGCTGACAGCTATTCCTTTGTTGGGCTTGGAGACTCTCTGCTGCAGGTGTGAAGCGATTTATTGTTGCATAGCCGAGGTTGGTGTGTTCTAGCTGACTGTTTGCTTTTCTGAAAGAAAATATGTCTCAGAGAGCATAGAATATGGAGGCTTAGTGCACAAAAGTGGAGAGGAAAAAAAGCAGCAGTGCTCTGGAGGATTGTTTGCTGTGGTCTGAAGCAGGACTTAATCCTGGGAAGTGATAGAGGAGAAAATGCAGAGCTGTTCTCCTGCCTTTGGATTCACTATGCTGCCCAGCCTGCTTTTCCTCCCCACTCCTGAGTGGACAGACCAAGGCAGTGAGGAGGAACAGCTCTATAAATAAACTTGACCTGCTTCTGATCCTGCAGCGGAGATTCTGGGGGAGCACTGGATGAACCTTTGACTACCCACCTCACAGAAGATCAGTAGGAGGCTCACCTAGCCTCCTGTTTTTTCTGCACCTGATACAGAAGCAGCACCAGAAATTCCAGAGGACATCCTGAGAACACAGTTGAATGTAACCACTTCCCCCCCTGCCCCCCCCAGGAAATAAAAGCCCAGAAAGGCAGCACTTTGCTCCAGAGTGACCAACTAGAGATACTCAGATGACTCACATCTCTCTCCCATCGCACAGCCCCTCAAGCTCCCATCACCCAACGACAAGGACAAGCTGTCCTCAGCTGCCAGCACTGCTTTCTGCCATCCCTGTGTTCAGCATAATGCTGGGAACAGCATGATTCCTCTTTCCTCCCTCTAAATACTTAAAAGAAAGACCTACTGACACCCTGTGAGATCAATTTAAAGTTTTTGGAGCCTTCAGGGAGAAATTAACTTTTTTTTTTTTAAACTTTATTGCTTTTAGCAGCATTGCTTGATAGTTTAAGTTTTTTTTTTTTTTTTTTTTTCTTTTAAAGGGCCGGGATCAAAGAAGACACTTCAGCACAGATCCATGGTGCACCACCACCATCAGACCAAAGGGGTATTTCCACCAGAATAATTCACACTTCTATGAGTAGTTCACAACAAACAACTCGGGCAGCTTGACTCTGAGCTGTCATGTCCCAACAGACACATTTAAACTCTCCACACCTCGGCAGGGCTGCTGGCCACCTTCCAAGCTTTGCACTCACAAAAGGGTGCTCCTGCTCATTGTACGTCTGCAGGATCAGGTCCTCAGCCCCATTTGGTGTATCATGAAAATGCTCCTCCTCTGACATGACTTAAGCAGAATCACCCCAAGCCACCACTCCAAGAGTACCTGCAAACTACAGACCCTTAAGGCTCCCCAGGCCAGCCCTGCACTCACCTGCTCATGGTACTCGATGCCCATGCTCAGGGTGTTGATGAGAATGGCGATCATAATGCCCCGGTTGAAGTATTTGCTCTCCACGATCCTCTTCAGCTTGCTGCCAAAAGCCTTCCACATGCGGGTCACCTTGTTCCTCTCCTTGGGTTTTTTCTTCTTCCTCCTCCTCCTGCTCCGCTGCTGCTGGAGCTGGTCCCTGTGGTCACCGTGCCGGAGGTCCTGGGTGAACTCGTAGACGCCATTGCTGTCGGAGTCGCAGCTGTCGGACTCGCTGAAGGCGAACTCGGGGTCCTCCAGGAGGCTGGCACAGAAGCGACAGTCCTGCAGCTCGCAGGTCAGTGTGCCCCCCGGTGGGCTGGGCAGCGGGCAGGGCACGCTCAGCCCCGACAGCCGGCTGGGCGTCCGCCGCAGACCTGCAAGGGGAGATGCACAGCATGAGCCACCTCACGCCCTCGACGAAGAATCACCAACGCGGGAAAAGACCTCTGAGATCACTGAGTCCAACCAGGCTTTCAGTAAAGAAATTTTTCCCAGTATACAGAATCACAGAATCAGAATCACAGAATTAACCAGGTTGGAAAAGACCTCTAGGATCATCCAGTCCAACCTATCACCTAATCCTTCTAGTTAACTAACCCAAGGCACTAAGTGCCTCATGCAGCCTCCTCTTCAACACCTCCAGGGATGGGGACTCCGCCACCTCCCTGGGCAGCCCATTCCAATGCCAATCACTCTTGCTGTGAAGAACTTCTTCCTAGCATCCAGCCTAAGCCTGCACAGCTTGATACTGTGTCCTCTTGTTCTGTCAGTGGGTGCCTGGCAGAACAGACCAACCTCACCTGGCTACAACCTCCTTTCAGGTAGCTGTAGAGAGCAATGAGGTCTGCCCTGAGCCTCCTCTTCTCCAGGCTGCACACCCGCAGCTCCCTCAGCTGCACCTCATAGGGCTGTGCTCCAGCCCCCTCACCAGCCTTGGTGCCCTTCTCTGGACATGTTCAAGCACCTCAACATCTTTCTTAAATATCCAACCTAAACCTTCCCTGGTGCAGCTTAAGGCCATTTCTCCTTGTCCTATCACTTGCTCCTTGGGAGAAGAGCCCAACCCCAACCTGGATCCAGCCTCCTTTCAGGGAGTTGTAGAGCACCGGAAGGCCTCCCCACAGTCTCCACTTCTCCAAGCTAAACAACCCCAGGTCTTTCAGTGACTCCTCACAGGAATTGTGCTCTAGACCTGTCAGCAGCTTCCATACCCTTCTCTGCACCTGCTCCAGCACCTCAATGTCTGTGTAGTGTGGGGTCCAAACCTGACAGCAGCGTGTCCTCACCAGTGCTGAGTACATAGTGTTGCAGGGCTGCCCAGAGCAGAGCAGCTTCTGCTGCACCCTTAAATAAATGTAATACTCTTATAAAGCCTTCTGGCCATCCAGTTCACCGAGCAGCTCTTGCTTTGCATCATTTTTCCCCCTCTGTTCTCATCTCTTTGAGTCCAAACACCCACTCTTTAGCTGTCTCCATGGACATGGGGCCAAGGGGCCTCTCACCACAGAGCGCGGCAGCCATTGCGTGCTCTGCTGCTGGGGGCAGGCTGACTGGCACACCTCTGACTTTCAACTATTTCTGATTACACCTGACCAGGCTAACATCATTAGTGGTGATCTGAGCCCTATTAAGCTGTTATACCCAATTTAGGGAGCACTTCCATTTACTTAATATTGAGGAGGGAGCAGGTGAAATGGAGCAAAGGTGGCTACAGACCATGGATCACAACTTGGGAGAGTCAGGTAGCCCCTCCAGTCTCTTTCATCCCTCCTTCAGCCTTTAATAAAGCTCAGGTGAACTCATTGCTCAAGGCACAGAACTGAGTGTGCAGGATGTTTGAAAATCAAACACATTCTCACACATTTTGGGGTGTGAGGAGAAATGCTGAACGCCCTTACAGAGCTGGGGTGTGGAGATGATATGGACAAGTGTAACAAGGGGGATGCAGGTGGAATGGGAAACAGATTTTAATTTCTTCATACTCAGGAGATGAATGTTTGGTTTCCTTGTATTTAGGAACCTTTAGAAAAGATGTCAAAGATCAAATCCAACTGTCAACCAACACAATGGTGGCTGCTAAACCACATCCCAAAGTGCCTTGTCTACAGATTCTTTTAACTTCTCCAGGGATAGGGACTCCAACACCACTCTGGACAGTCTAGTCCACTGCCTGACTGCTCTTTCAGGATGATTTGGG
>VWYK01089839.1:24440-39655 GCA_013399775.1 Semnornis frantzii
CATGTCCAACCTAAACCTCCCCTGGCACAACTTAAGGCCATTTCCTCTCATCCTATCACTTGTTACTAGGGAGAAGAGACCCAACTCCCACCTCAATCCAACTTCTTTTCAGGTAGTTGTAGAGGGCCAGAAGGTCTCCCCTCAGCCTCCTTTTCTCCAGGCTGAACAAGCCCAGTTCCCTCAGCTGCTTTTCACAAGGTTTATGCTCTAGAATGCAATGCTGTGAGCATGGGATCTTTCCTACAAAACACCAATCAAGCATCCCTGTAAGCTTTCCTTGAGATTCAGGGAAATAAGGTGAGAGGACAATTTTCCCCTGCAACACACAGATGCCTGGAGGCTGGGTGGGACTCCTGGACCAGTTTTGGGGAGACCAAGCAGAAGACAGTGGATGCTTCTGATTCTCAGCTGAGGAGATTTGAGATCACTCAGCAGTAATACTGCTGGTTTCAGCCACTCCTCACTGAGGACATCTATAAAGAGACAAGACAGCACCAAACTAAATAAAAGCACCTGGTTAGCTTGAAAACTGGGTTGTGACGAGAGTTAAAATAAATTTTACTTGCTTGTATCTCACTCAGATGTCACTGGCCTTCATAACAGCCTTGCAGAAGAGAACATTCCTTCTGCTGGTCATTACACCAAAGACACCAAAAGGACCAAAACCATTTGCCCCTTTACTCAACCTGCAAGCAGCACCAGTGCAGCACTGGCACACGATCATGGTGTTCCTGATGAGGAGGGACAACTGCAGCCCAAGCACAGCAGTCTGGACAGCAGAGGTGGAGAGCTGCTCAGAAATCTTTTAATGCTACCAAAGCGTTAAGAGTTACGTGAAAAACCCTGGCACCACAGATGTCTTCAAAATACCAGAGTCTCCTTGGCTGCCTGCTAAAATAACCTCCCAGCATTGCAGGGCACAAGAACAGCGAGGAACAGGCTGTACTTTTATGCTGTTCAATTCCACAACAAAAGAAGGGAAGAGAATACTCTCCCCACAATTGCATCTTTCCCAGAAGACACCAATCTTGTTTCCAGCTGGGGCTGTGAGTGCCCTGGCTGCTAATGCCTCCTTAATGCTCTCAGTTATCACTTGTGTCCTCTCCTTGCACAAGTCTTGCTGGGAACAGACTGCTTCTTGACTCCTAAGAGTGGGGAGAGAAGTGAAAAAGCTTTTTGTTTGCCCAGAGAAGCTGAGGAGGTTTGGGTGAGCTTGTGACTCCACCTCACCTTCCCTACCAAGTACTGTCTAAGGACTCAACCCATGCTAAGTGCTTAGCTCCTCTGCCAAGTTTGGGCTGGGATGGAGAAACATGAGCTGAAAGCTGAGCCTGGCAGACCTACACCTTCAGGAGCTAGCTTGTTTGGCATTTAAAGATCCTCCTGAAGTGTAGAACACACATCCATTATCCCTGCCATATGAAGACGCTCGCAGTGCAGAAACAAATCCAACTCAGTCCTTGTGGCTGTGGCAGGGAGGGCTGTAGGAGTGGGCAGGAGGGTTTGGAAAGAACCAGAGCTATGGAAGGGAAGAGTGGGACACTGACACATTGTATGACACGGTCTCCAGATGGACCGGGCTGATCTGCTTCCTTTCACAGTCCCTGTGCTCCTCAGGGTGCCAGAGAAGCTGCTGCTCCCCAGCCAAGAGTTGTGGCACCCACCCCTTCCCCTAGATGTGACCACGCTTCTGAAAGAGACAAAACAATTTAGAGAACTGTTTAAAGCATTTTGGCATCGTCTGGGCTGAAACGCCTCTGAAAAAGAGGGTCATTAGCAGCGACGCAATCTAATCTCCTGCTTTCAAAGAACCACCTCAGGCTGCATGAGAATCTCCTAAATCATTGAAGGGGCACTGGGACGTGACAGTTGGGACTGGGATCTTGGGCTCTCTTCTGAAGATCCTCTTGCAAGAATGAAGAAGCAAACCTCTGACTTGAGCGGCATTTTCCAAGCCAGAGCTTGTCTGCTCATCCTTGCTTTCCCAGCTCCAGCATTCTGCAGAGCCTGGGCTTTTATCTCAAGGTAAACAGACATTCTGCTAGTAACCTTCGTTAACTTGCATAGTTAAAGATGAACGAGTGATTCATACAAAGCCTTTGCTTCACAGCAGAACGCTGCCACTAACCTTGCCCCCTCCTGCTGAGCTCTCAAGGACACAGAAACGTCCACCGAAGGCAATTTCTGTAAACAATCCACTTTACCCTTTTGTATGGTCACTTAAAATAAAAACAAAACCAAAGACCAGCCACCCAACCCATCTGGCAAGCAACCTTTCCTGTGACACCCCCCTCCTCCCTACCCAAGCTAGGCTTGATATTTTTTCAGCACATCCATCACTAGGATAAATATTTGTGTCCATGCACACGCAGATAAACAGTTTTGGAAAACACAGGCATTGGGAAAAAAAAAAACCAACAAAAAACCCAAACACAAACTAAAAACAAAACAGATGACGAGTTTGGCAAAGAGATTAAAAAATAGAAGCTAAATATTTTTGACTTTTTACTGTCTGGGGGCTTTAATATTCTACTTTTTCAGCCTTTAGCTCCAGCTTTGAAGACTGGGAAGCGTTTTGCAAAGCAGAAGCCCCAGTTGTGTGCAATCACTGCTCCGGGAGTGGGTGGCTTATATGCTAAGGGAGATACACTGACACTAAGCAGCACTGCTGGTGTGACTGCAGTCTGTATGGACAGGGATGGGACAGGTACAAAAAGAGTCCCCTAGATGTTTCTCATTCCTTGAGATGATGAGTTGTCTAGTTGCTTAGGATGAGAGGAAATGGCCTCAAGTTGCACCAGGGGAGGTTTAGATGGGGTATCAGGAAAAAATTCTGTCCTGAAATGTCTGCCCATGAGGGTGATTGAATCACCACCCCAGGAAGTGTTCAAAAATCATGTAGATGTGTCACTTCAGGAGATGGTTTAGTGGCCATGGTGGTGCTGGGTTAACAGTTGGACTCAATTTCTCACTTTTTTTCCCTAATATTAATAATTCTATGATTCAGATTGAATAGAGCTCCAAATCTGAGATGTAATTCCAGGAGCTGCATTGATCTGGTTTTGGTGGGAACACAGGGAGAACCTCTAGGATATCACCAAGCACATGAGAGATGCTCAAACTCACATGCTTTGTAACCACAGGCAGGAGGCAGCCTCAAGAAGCAGCCTGGACTCAACTGCCTATCCTGTAGCTTGCTTTAGCCACTGACTGAACTGAACTGCCTGGACTCAACTGCCTGTCCTGTAGCTTGCTTTAGCCACTGACTGAACTGAACTGCCTGGACTCAACTGCCTGTCCTGTAGCTTGCTTTAGCCACTGACTGAACTGAACTGTACTGCCTGGACTCAACTGCCTATCTTGTAGCTTGCTTTAGCCNCTGGCATGTCTCGTAGTTTCGCCACGGACTCAACTGAACTGTACTGCCTGGACTCAACTGCCTATCTTGTAGCTTGCTTTAGCCACTGACTGAACTGAACTGCCTGGACTCAACTGCCTGTCCTGTAGCTTGCTTTAGCCACTGACTGAACTGAACTGAACTGCCTGGACTCAACTGCCTATCTTGTAGCTTGCTTTAGCCGCTGACTGAACTGAACTGTCTGGACTCAGCTGCCTGTCCTGTGGCTTGCTTTAGCCACTGACTGAAATACGAAGGTAGAAGGAACAGAGTTCAGTCCCTCAGCCTGTCCTATTTCTGCCTTCCATGCTCAGCATTCACGGAATCACAGAATGCCAGGTTGGAAGGGACCCCAAGCATCACCTGGTCCAACCTTTCTAGGTGATATACAATTAAATGAGACGGCCTAGCATTCACAAGACAACCTCCACCTTCTGCACCGCATGTGGCTATTGTTAGCACCTCAACCCTTGGGCAGTTTGCCCTGCGTCTGGTTTCCCTCAGCAAAATCCATGAGCTCGTTTGCCCTTACCATGCTCTCCTACCAGCTGCTGCAGCTTGCCATAGGAATCCGTGCCCAGATTTACAGGGCTGTTAACCGCGGCTACAGGTGAACTGCCGTTCTTCTTCCCTTTGGGAACCGGGACAGAACTGGTTTTGCCGGTGGGAGAAGGCAGGATGGTGGGGTAGTTCATGCTGCCGTGGTTGGAGAGTCCGGCGGTCAGTTTGATGCTTGCAGGAGCGTTGGAAGACTTACAGTTCACTTGCGGTCCTTCCACGTGGCAGTCTGCGTGGTAAATGCTGTGCACAGACTCCGCGTCGGGAGGAGGAGGAGCAGGGTTCTGCGGGTTGGGCGACGGAGAAGGAAGCATCAATTGGCCTCCGGGTTTCATGACCTTGAGTTCCAGGTCGCAGATCTCCGGGTTGGAGCGCGGCCCCCGCGGGCTCCCGTTGCTGATGTGGTAGTGGTGATGGTGGTGGTGGTGGTGATGGTGGATGAGGTGGTGTATGGAGGCGATGCGCTTCTTGCCCCGGTGGCTCTGCCCGTTGGTGGTGCTGTTGGGGTTCACTTTTTTCCGGCGCTTGCTCTGCCAGTTGTTGTAGAGGCGTAGCGTCCTCCGCTTCACCTTCCTGAAGATGTGGCAGATGTACTTGAGCAGCTCCTCGTAGCAGCTGCCTGGCTCTGAGAAGCTGGCAATGGTGCTGTCGTTGGAGAGGTAACGGGCCCGCTGCTCCTGCATCAGCTGGTTCTCCCGCTGCTTTGTTTCGGAAAACTGTGTTGCTATCACAACCAGGCACAAGTTAATCATGAAGAAGGAACCGACCTGGAGGGAACACAGGGAAAGGAATTTGCAGATTAGCGGGGGTTGTACAAAGCGAGGCACGCTCTGCACCACCACATGCTGTCTGGACTTGGGAAGTGTGGTTCCTAAGAAATTCTGAGATTGCCAAACATGCCCAGTCTCGGGGTCTGCTCACCAAATGTTATGTCAACATGAGCCTAAGCTGCTAAATTTGCTCCTAAGCCATGTTAAATTAGTCTGGCAATGGCAAAAGTGAGCTGTTGACAACAGCCTTCACCACTTTCCTCCCCTCAGCGGTGATGACATTTGCTACTGCCACAGGGTGCATGAAGGACAAGGCAATCGGTTACCACCACAAAAGACATCTCTGGCTTTGTGATCTGTTTTCCAGCCAAACTGCAAGGAAAGGTGATCTGAAGTCCAGTTTGTGCTGCACTGAAGTTGCCTCTCCTCCTCTGTCACTTCACACCATGGCATAGAGTCTCCTCATTTTGAGGAAGACAGTCTAAGTCCACACAACTGCGACCTTGTACTCTTGTACTTCTCCAGGAGATTTAGAGCTCCCAGAAGGGCATGATTTACTCCCTGGTTGGTGTCTTCATGGGTGATATTGAGTTTGCAAAATGAAGTCCCAAGGACAAGAGCGTGACCTAAGGCTCCCTTCAGCTGTTGAGGCCACAAACTGGGTTTGCACCACCACTTGGCTTCCTAAATCAGGCAAGGGAAAATGTCAAACGTTCTCATGAGACAGTCGGGTGTGAAAGGACTGACGTCAGGAGAGTGCCACTGTCTGCATGGCCAAACCTCTGTGCTCTTCTCAATGGGAAATGTATGGATTTAATCTGGAGCATTGTCTGGTGAACCCTCAGGGGACACTGTTGGGAGATGGTTTGCAGCCCTCTTCTCCAGTTCGCCTGGGTATTGTTTGAGAAGCAGCAAGGCTGCCATTCCCAGCTCCAAGTGACTTGGAGATTAGTCACCTCCTGGCTTTTCTGCAAAGATCCATATGTAAAGAAGGCCTCAGAAGAGTGGAGCATAAATCTCTGCTATGCATCCCCCATTGCTGAGGGCTCAAAAATCCCTGGCTTCAGGACGCTATCCTTTACTGGGAAGTTTTCCCACTGGTGATGGCAGTTGTGGTGGCTTGAATTCCCAAGGCCTTCAGACCACATTGGTGAGCACAGGGATATACATAGAGTATATATAAAGCTTACCCAGCCACAAAAACCACTCCGAAGTGCCTCTGTCCCATGTCCTGCTTGATATATACACAGTACTTTGCCCTCTACTCTCCTGACTTAAACGCTCAACTTTTCCACAGGTGTAGACCCCTGAAGAAGGTTGTGCCCAAGGTGAAACAAGAATCCTGGTGGCATGGAATGGAAGCTTTTGAAGACAGCCTCCAGTGATTCCTTTGTTTTAAGGAATGACAGCACCATAAGACTTCAGAAGGGTGCACTGTTACTACATTACTGATATTTAAAGGGCTCAGCTGTTTGAGGGTCCTCCATGGAAATGAGGCATCCTCTGACACATTGAGGAGGCTAAAGGAAGAAAAGCTACAGCCACTCTGCTTTTAGTTCTGATTATCGGTTGCTTGGCCAAGGCATGGTAGTCAGGACACATCAAGGTGACAAAACCAAGACTAGGAGAGCAAGAGGGAGGGAAGACCATATGGCTTGACAAGCTGTGACTATGCATCACATGTCACACTAAAAAGGATCACTGTAGCCAATAATCTGTCCCTGCAGCACTAATCACAACCTTTGTGGTTATGCTTCATGGCAGGAGGAAGGTCTCCCTCTCAATCCTGTCTGGCTCTTCTCTGTGAAAAGCTCAGGGAAAGCACTTTAGCCCACAAAGACAAGGAACAGGAGCATCTCACAAGTCATACTTACTATGATAAGCAATATAAAATATATAAAATTGTAAAAAGAATGTGCATCCATCACATAATACATGATGTCAACCCAGCCTTCCAGGGTTATAACCTACAGGAAGACAAAGAAAGAAAGTGTAAGAGCAAAAGTCAACCAACAAGTTAGCAAACAGTAGTCTTCTGGTAGTGCCTGGTAGTCCTCCTCATCTCTCAGGTTCCATCCAGACCTGCTGCACTTCTTTTCCCAGCTGGCTTAGGATAGCAGCAATGTGACCAAAGGACCTGCCTGAGGTTTCTGCAGGATTCTGGTACAATTAAAACAATGAAGCATGACAATAAACCATCTGAAATGCTGGTTCTGAGCCAGTGCAAAGCAGTTCCAAGGCAGGATTATGAACACAGCAAAAATCTCTCTGTGCAGGGATCTAGGCTTAGGCTCCTGGTTTTGTAACACAACCCATAAAGTTCTTGAGTCATTTTTGGGTCTTTGAAGCAAATTTCATTGTGATTCCTACCGGCTCACCATTACAGCTGCACCACCAACCAATGTCATAGCAGGAAAGCATCTGAGTGGAAGGGAGTTACTTTAATTAAATGTAGAATTGATTTCATACTCGTTTTCTCAGTCTTCCTTCCACTAAAAAAAGGAAGCTGAGGATTTAATTAACACCACACAGGCTGTGTGCAGAGCAAGGCAAATTCTGCCATGTAATTTACACTTTTTATTTAGATAAAACACACCAGGCTTCTAGTGCTTACTCGTGCTGCTAGTCCTAGAGCTGAAACTCCAGTACAATTTCCACCAGAATCAAAGCTCCTCTGAGATTCCTTGCGCTGAGGCACACGATTTGCTATGCCTAACATGAGCCTTGGTGGTCCTAGCACGAACCCAGAATTGCTGCCTGCCTCCAGTTTCGGTGGCATTGCTCCTGGTGCAAACCATGTTTGCAGTGAAGGAAGTGCGAGTGAGCTTGCTGTGACTGGAAAAGGATTGAGCCTCACTGGTGCTGAGAACTTTCTGTGCGGTGTGCCAGAAAGGTTGATCCATGAAGGGAGTAAATAAAACAATGCTCTTGTCACACCTGGAGTCCAGCCATGAGCTTATGAGTCCACCACTACAGCATGTCCCTAAGCACCACATCTACACAGCCTTTAAACACCTCCAGAGTTGGGAACTCCACCACCATCCTGGGCAGCCTGTCCCAGGCCTTGACAACCCTGTTGGGAAGAAATTGTTCCTTGTGCCCAAACTAAACCAACTCTGGCACAACTTGAGGCCATTTCCTCTTGTCCTATCACTTGTCCCTTTGGAAAAGAGACCAACCCTCACCTGGCTCCAACCTCCTTTCAGGGAGTTGTAGAGAGGCAAAAGGTCTCATATCGGCCTCCTTTTCTCTAACTAACCCTGTGCTGGTTTGAGCTAATTGGAATATTTTAATAGAAAAATTATACTATAGGCTGTGAAGGNGGGTGGTTGGGAGCCCCTCCTGGGGTCTCTGATTTCTGGGAGGGGAGTTGTGTGTCTGTATTACCTTAAACTTGTATATTTCTGTAAATATTCCTGTATATACTGTATATATTTGCTTGTACATTGTGCTGAGCTGTAAACAGAGCTTCATCTCTTAACTTCCAGCCCAGCTGAGGTCTAGTCTGGGTCATTTTACAAGTGTGGGGGGGCAGGGAACTCCCATACCGTCACAAACCCCAAGATAGAATCATAGATCAAAGATACTTTGTGCTGTCCCAAGTCCTCTCCTTTCCTTCCTTTCCCTGGAAGGAAGGGCATGTCAGCATGGCACAATCACAGGGTTGTTTGAGTTGGAAAAGCCCTCTGAGATCATTGACTCCAACTGTCAACCCAACACCACCATGGCCATTAAAGCATGTCCTGAAGTGCCAGGTTGGCACATTTCTTGTACACCCTCAGGGATGGTGACTCCAGCACCGCTTTGGGTAGCCTGCTCCTGCAGGAAAGAAATTCTTCAGGTTGGCACAGCAAGTGCTCCAGCCATTTGCTCTTGGGGATGACAAACCAGCCCAGGAACTCAAACTACACTGGACACAGCTCTTCACAGGATTTGCCTTGCCTGGCAATCCTCAAAGGGAAGGTATTAAACTGATTAAACCCAGAGCCCTGGCTACAAAAGGAGTTACCTGAGGGCTGCTGTCAGGCTTCTGCAGGTTCTGCCAGCTCCCCACCTGGGAAGCAGCTGCTGAGACAAGAGCAAGGGCCAACCAACAGTTAAGAGAGGTATTTTTCTTGCACACTAGACAGCATTTTCAGGAAGAATCAATCAGCGCAGCACATTTCTCCTCTGGAGGGCTGAAAATGCTCATCTGGCTCTAAGAATATTTAAGATGTAATTAGAATTTGCATTATTTACTCCTGACTTGTAAAGCAAGGGGATACAGGAGGGATAAACAGACTGCTGGGCTTTTGTTCTGCTGTTTGACATCTTCGTGGATTCATTCTTGTACTCATCACCCAGTATAAATGCAGCAGTACCCTGGGGAAGGATTCCTGAGCTGCCATGGATTAGAGTTGGAGCAATCCTGTGAGACATTGTGCTCACAGACATCTGTCTCCTTTTTTTTTTTTTTTAAATCAAACAGCTCTGGAGAAATGCAGGACAACACATGTGCAGAGCCACCTGTCTGGACTGAAACAGCACCTATGATTTTTACAGCCTTCAGTCCTGCTGTCCTTTAAAGTGCTCCCAATGACTTTACAGGTAGGTTTTTACCTACTCCAAGACCTCGTGGCATTTTCTCAGCAAGGCCTTGGTGCAAATGGGAACCAGACCACTTGAAATGGAAATATTTGAATCAGCCATACTCTCTCAGCAAAGGCTGAGAGCCCTGGGGCTGCTGAACCTGGAGAGCAGCCTGAGAGGAACTTAGCTTAAGTGCTTAGCAAGAGCTGAAGGGTGGAGGGCAAGAGGATGAGGACAAACTCTTTTCAGTGGTGCCCAGCAGTAGGACAAAAGGAAATGGGCACAAACTGGAGCTCAGGAGGTTTCATTTGAACAGTAGGAGAAAAAATTTTAGTGTGAGGGTCCTGGAGCAGGCTGCCCAGAGAGGTTGTAGAGTCTCCTTGTCTGGAGAGATTCCAAACTCACCTGGACATTGTGATTCTGGGCAGGCTGCTGTGGGTGCCCCTGCTTCAGCAAGGGGGTTGGACTGAATGATCTCCAGAAGTCCCCTCCAACCCCCACCATGCTGGGATTTGGGGAACTTGCCAACAGTTGGTCAGTACACTACAGACTAAACTCTTAATTAGATTTGGAACCAAGTCAAAGGCATCTACACCAACATAATAGAATCACAGAATCAGTCAGGATTGGAAGGGACCACGAGGATCATTCAGTTCCAATCCCCCTGCTGTGGGCAGGGACACCTCATGCTAGTTTAGGCTGTGTAGAGCCTCATCCAGCTTGGCCTTAAACACATCCAGGGATGAAGCTTAAGGTTCACCTCCAGGGACGGGGCATAAGGTTCACTGCTGCAATGCACACTTTGATCCTGCACCTTATTCTCAGACCAGATAAACTCAGCAACTCTAGGTGTTCTCCCACAAACACAGACATTTCATTCTGTTTAGCATTGCTTTTCCTGCTCTTCCTCCTTTGGGGCACCCTGAACACAGCATCACCTACTTCACTGAGTAGAAATGACTTCCTCCTCCTTTCACTTCCCAGTCTGATTAATCCAGTTAACTGCAGTAGCAGCATTTGGCCCTCCAAGCCCTTTCTAGATGTCTTCCAAAGAGCTGGAGCCCCTTCCCTGTGCTTTCCAATCTCAGCAAGCCATGGTCAGTAATTAAATTGCGTTCCAGGCGCGGCTGCTCGCAGACAGACGCATTAAGCGGCGTCTCCCAACGCAGCGGTTCAAAGCCTCCAACAAACCCAACGTACAATTATTTAGCAACAGTGATAAGACAGCGAGGAACATGCTCCCTAATTCTGTTCTGATGAGAAAGATGGGCCAGAGATGTGGCATGCTAAAAGTGGCAACTGCAGGGAAATAGCTGAAAGATTCAATTAAGGTGATTGGCAGGGATGTTCCTGGAGGGTGCCGCCAGATCACGTGCTGCAGGTCCAGTGGGGGAAGAGATGCTGCCCCTTGGCAAGGGGAAACCATTGAATGCTCTGGGTTGGAAGGGACCTCCAGAGGTCCCAGGATCACAGGATGATAGGGGTTGGGAGGGACCCAAAGAGATCATCAAATCCAAACTCTCTGACAGAGCAGGACCAGACAATCCAGCTCAGGTCACACAGGAACACATCCAGACAGGCCTTGAAAGGCTCCAGAGAAGGAGGCTCCACAACCTCTCTGGGGAGCCTGTGCCAGTGCTCTGGGACCCTTATAGTAAAGAAGTTCCTCTGAGTGTTGAGGTGCAACCTCCTGTGCAGCAGCTTCTATCCACTGCTCCTTGTCCTATCCCAGGCAGCAAGTGAGCAGAGCCTGTCCCACTCCTCCTGACCCCCAGCCCTCAGATAGTTGTAAACATTTATTAGATGCCCTCTCAGTATTCTCTTCTCCAGACTAAGCAGCCCCAGGTCCCTCAGCCTCATCAGGCAGTGTTCCAGTCCCCTCATCATCCTCATAGCCCTCTGTTGGACTTTCTCCAGCAGTTCCCTGTCCCTCTTCAACTGAGGAGCCCAAACTGAACACAGTACTCAAGATGGGGTCTCACCAGGGCAGAGCAGAGGGGAGGGAGAACCTAAGCAGGGGCATTCTCACCTAGATCAGGCTGTTCAGAGCCTTGTTGAGCCTCACCTTGAATATTGCAGTGAGGGTGGTGAGACACTGGCACAGGTTGCCCAGGGAGGTTGTGGCCGCTCCCTCCCTGGAGTGTTCAAGGCCAGGTTGGAGGAGGCCTTGAGTGACCTGTACTAGTGGGAGGTGTCCCTGCCTATGGCAGGGGGTTGGAACTGGATGACCTTTGAGGTCCCTTACAGCCTAAACCATTTTATGATTCCACGATCTCCGGAGATAGGCCCTCAACTACATCCCTAGGCAACCTGTTCCAGTGTTCCATTACCTTCACAGTAAAGGATTTTGGCCATCAAAGGACTGAGACTCCAGGCAGAGAATAAAGCTGCCCTCTAAGGCATAGGGGATCATGTATGATCATAGAATTGTTTTGCTTGGAAAAGACTTCCAAGATCAGTGAGTCCCACCTTCAACCTATGACCACCATGGACATTAAACCATGGCTTTGCCTGAAGCTCCTTGCCTCCATTCAGTTCTTTACCTCTCACAGCACAGGCAGGTATGGGATTAGTCATTTGTCTCCCATTTATATATATATATAGACATCTACCCCAGGGAGTTGGTAGAGTCACCATCCCTGGAGGTGTTACAAAAACATGCAGACATGGTACACTGGGACATGCTTGAGTGAGCACAGTGGTGCTGATGATCTTGGAGGTCTTTTCCAACCTTAATGATTCTACAACTCCATGAGTCTACTAAGGCCCTCAGTCTTGTGTCTCATCCTGTCTCACATCATTGAAAGAGCTTAGCAGAGAGTTCACTCAGGTGAACATAAAGACAAATTTTGACTTCATTGCTCTTTGGCTTGGACACTGTTCACACAGTCCCCAGCCAGGCACTCCCTTATCACCATACTAGTGCCAGCAGGTTGGGAGTGGACAAGCAGATAATTGTTTTGGTTTATGTCTTCTGTTCTGGGATTCTGATCCTCCTGATTTACTCAGGCAGCAGTAATCCCCTCGGTCGTGACAAAGGTGCTCAGCTCATTTATAGTCACATAATTTAGGTCTTCTAGTCAAGCTAATCAGAACCAATCAGAAAGTCCAGATTGAAAATCACAAGGGAGATCTAGATTGAAGACACTGATGATTAACTCAGAGTTCCTCATTGTTCCCAGGGAGACCAGAGGTTTACATTGGTTTTTCTGGGGTCACTTCAAAGGTCTCTGTAGAACAATTTCTTTTATTATGTCAAGAAGTTTTCATCATAAAAATTCTTGTCTTTGAGCTCTGCCAAAATTTTTGCAAGTTCTTGGCTAGAATCCATCCAAAAGGAGTTTTTTTGTTGCTTGCTTGTTTTTTTGGCTTTTTTTCCTTTAGTGACAGGTAAGAAAAAAAAGAATCATTCAAGGGGAAAAAAATACAAACCCCAATGCCCAACCTCCAACCCAAACTACTTTAATTAGTGAAGTCAAACACTGAATTGCCTTCTGTGTATTAGAAAGCACTAATAGTTAGTGCCAGATGGACAGCTGCAGACAGAAATCAAGCCTGAGGTGCCACCAATCAATCGAGGAAAGTCTGGAAAATTACTGAGTGAATGAAGCTGAAAAGATTGTAAGAACTGAATGCAGAGTGTACAAAACTCCAGCCTAGGCCCTGAGAACTGGCATTTCTAACAGCCACATTGCACTTCTGCCATGGCTTGAGCAAATTTTACCTTCCCTAAGCATGGATACCAAAAGTCTTTGACACCTTCTGCCACAAGAAGTTCCTGGTTTGGGCAGATTCACTCTGTTATGGGTCAAGAACTGGTTGGAGGGCTGGGCCCAGAGAGTGGTGGTGAATGGTGCCACAGCCAGTTGGCAGCTGGCACCAGTGGTGTCCCCCAGGGAGCAGTGCTGGGCACAGTCCTGTTCAATATCTTTACTGATGATCTGGAACAGGGGATGGAGTCCAACATCAATAAGTTTGCAGATGACACCAAGTTAGGAGCAGGTGTGGATCTTTTGGAGGGTAGGAGAGCCCTGAAGAGGGACCTGGACAGGTTGGATGGGGGGGTAGAGGCCAATGGGATGAGATTGAACAAGGCTAAGTGCAGGGTTCTACACTTTGGCCACAACAACCCCAAGCAGTGCTACAGGCTGGGGACAGAGTGGCTGGAGAGCAGTCAGGCAGAAAGGGACCTGGGGGTGCTGGTAGAGAGTAGCTGAAGATGAGGCAGCAGTGTGCCCAGGTGGGCAGCAGAGCCAATGGCATCCTGGCCTGGATCAGGAGCAGTGTGGCCAGCAGGACAAGGGAGGTTATTCTGCCCCTGGACTCAGCACTGCTCAGGCCACAGCTTGAGTGCTGTGTCCAGTTCTGGGCTCCTCAATTCAAGAGAGATGTCGAGGTGCTGGAAGGTGTCCAGAGAAGGGCAGCAAGGCTGGGGAGGGGCCTGGAGCACAGCCCTGTGAGGAGAGGCTGAGGGAGCTGGGGGTGTGCAGCCTGCAGAAGAGGAGGCTCAGGGCAGACCTCATTGCTCTCTGCAGCTACCTGAAGGGAGGTTGTAGCCAGGTGGGGTTGGGCTCCGCTGCCAGGCACCCAGGGACAGAACAAGGGGACACAGCCTCAAGCTGTGCCAGGGCAGGTCTGGGCTGGATGTTAGGAGGAAGTTGTTGGCAGAGAGAGTGATTGGCATTGGAATGGGCTGCTCAGGGAGGTGGTGGAGTTGCTGTCCCTGGAGGTGTTCAAGACAAACCTGGATGGGGCACTTAGTGCCATGGTCTGGTTGATTGGCTAGGGCTGGGTGATAGGTTGGGCTGGATGAGCTTGGAGCTCTCTTCCAACCTGGCTGATTCCATGAAAATGAGCACCTCCCACTTGGATCCAGACCCCCATAAAGCATTGCTCTGGCAAACAGGAATTCCCTGTCAGGTTTGCAGGTGCTTGTTCAGCCTGCCTGACCAGAGCAGGAGATGACTGAATCATAGAATTGTTTAGGTCTTGGAAAAGACCTTCAAGATCATCAACTGTTACCTAGCTCTACCAAGTCTGGTGCTAAATCACATCCTTCAACACCACATCTGCCTTTGAAACACCTCCATGAATGGAGACTCAACCAACAGCCTGGGCAGCCTGTCCCAGTGTTTGACAACCCCTTCAGTGAAGAGGTTTCTTCTAATATCCAACCTAAACCTCATCTGGTACAACTTGAAGCTGTTTCCTCTCATCTTTTTCCTTGCTACTAGAGAGAAGAGATGGACCCACACCTCACTCCAACTTCATCTCTGGCAGCTGTGGAGAGAGAGAAAGACTCTCCTCAGCATCCTTTTCTCCAGGCTAAACAACTCTCAGTTCCCTCAGCTGCTCCTCACAACACATGTGCTCTAGACCCTTCACCAGCTTCATTGCCCTTCTCTGGACCCACTCCAGGGCTCATAGTGATGGCCCCAAGATTGATCCCAGTATTTGAGGTGTGGACTCATCGGAGCATAACCTTGGTCCAGAAACTGAGACAGAGAGAAATCCAGGTGTTTCCAAACCATTTGAAGCATTCACCTTAGTTAACATCAATAACTTTCACTCAGTCCCTCTCTCTTTGGCCTGAATTGAGTCCTCTGGGGGGGGAAGTGGACATGATCTACATCAAAATTAATTATACTGAGCCAAACGGTAACAATGATTATTTGGGTTTATTTACTCTGTATCTCACCCTCTCCCTGGTCCTGCTGCATAGGGCTTCATGTTTTAATTTTATAAACCTCCTCAAGAGAAGACCCAATGATATAAATGGTGAGAGGATGACCTCAGTGAGTTTTATAGAATCATAGAATGGTAAAGTTGGAAGGGACCTCAAGGATCATCCAGTTCCAACCCCCTGCCATAGCAGGGACACCTCCCACCAGCACAGCTCACTTAAGGCCTCATCCAACACC
>VWYK01089839.1:47669-61038 GCA_013399775.1 Semnornis frantzii
GGGAGTTCATTCTAGATGCTGTTATTAGCTGTATAAAGTTTCCATGACCATGCAAAGAACTGATTATTATTAAAATTAGTGGTTGTTGTGGCATGAGTTCTGAATATTGAATATTAATAAACAATATTAAGTTTTGAATAATATCATCTCACATTAATTAATTACCCTTCCATTATCAAGTGTAGAGGTATTCAGGTTTCTCTGTCAAATCCTGCTTTTGGTTTTGTTCATTTGCAGTCTGCATGTTGTCAGACCATACACTTGGAAACTCCTGGGGATGACTTGCGCTCGCTGCTCTTGGATGTTTCCTCCTGAATCTCACCTGTGGGGCTCATTTCACCAACCTGCTTTCTGACAGCTCTTAAACCATGCAGGATTTCCAACTCATTTGGGATAAATCATGAGATGCTCTATCCAGCCAAGTCCTAAGATTGCCATTAGGCAAACTGGAGGCTTGCCAAGCCTTGAGGTTGAGTCCTCCACTATAATTCCTGCAAAGTGCCACACATTCATTATTCCCCAGAAGAGATCAAGACAATTGGACTTGTCTCATCCAGAACACAGAGTGTTTTCTGCCCAGTAATTCAAGACTCTTTCACAGGGAAGCTCCTGAGCTACTAAAAGCATCAGTTCTACTTTCTGCACTACTAACTTTGAGGCCTCATCTAGCTGCTGACCTGGTGCTCTCCAGCTTCAACTCTTACATGTAATGAGAGCACAACTCAATAGCTTTATTTGTTAAATGCCCTCTGCTTACAGCAATTGGTTTGATATAGCATCCAACCTCTTGTAGTGATGATTTACTCTTTCCATACCTGGAGTTAAAAGTGTTTGCAGCTTCTCAAAGTGAATCCTTCTGCAAGGGATAAAGATATAAGAGATTTTGGCTGGAAATACTCTTTAGTGTTTGGATGACCCAAGCAGCTCTGAAGCCAACCATAAGCCTCTTGGCAGCTGCCAAAATGATCTATGGATACAATATCCAACTTTGTCAGACACCTCTCTTCTGCCCAGAGGAATCACTTGAAACCTCTGCTGTGGCTGGTGTGTTCCTCCTGGGTTAAAACCACACATTTTCAGGCTGAGGAAATGAAATAGCAACACGAAATGAAAACTTGCAGCCTGCAAGGAGTACAAAGGAAGCAGGACCCCTGGAGAAGCACCTGCTCATTTTCAATGCACCAGCACAGGCACTCTGCAACGCGTTGCCCTCTGCCCTTTCTCTGGCAGGAACATTGCTGCCCCGTGGTGGGAGCCAGATGGGACCTCCTGGGCACATCCATCAAGCTCTGTCAAAGAACTATGCAAGAGCAGAAAAATGAAGAAAGAATGCAAGTGCAGCCAGAGACCTATCTACTCCTTTTGATTTCTCCCTTCTTTATGCCACACTGACAACCAGCCAGGAATATTCAAAAATTACCATGGCAGCTCCACTCTTGACATACTAATTCCAGAAAAGAGCCAAAGCATTACAAAAACCCCACAAAACATAACTTAGGAGAGGATTGGGATCTGTCTGAACCCTTCAGGATTTGGTTTGAAGCCTCTGACACCAGCAGTAATGTGATTCAAGGTGTGCTACTGTGACAGCAGGAGAGCACACAAGATGCTCAGAGCAAGCGACTGACCCTTTACAGCTCCCAGATGAAAATGAGAAGTCATTAAAGTTCATATCACAATATGAAATTAGCAGGAAATTCACACAGGAAATTCAGAGCTCTGAGTGAGTAATTATTCATTGTTAACAATACTAAAAGGAGGGGTTCTTTGGTGGGATATTTTTTTTGTCTCTTAGGAATAGCTGCCACCTACACTTCAGGAGGACCACATAAGGCAAGGCATCTAGCCAAAAGCACAAAGAAATTTGTGTCAAAAGCAGAAAGTGCAAATTAAAAATGGAAAGCAGCACTTGGATCATTTTAAACAGGTCAGTCCTAAGGGACCACACCCTCTGGACTTGTGTAGATGCAGTGTCCCAGAGCTGCAAAGGACGTGAAAAAGCTTCAGTTGCTGGACTGGCTTTGTCACCTGTGGAGGCTCCTCTAGTGTGAGCTAGAAGCACTTTGGTCTCTAGTGAAAAGCTGGAGAGGTGTGAATCAAGAGAGACTCAAGTTCCACATGAGAATTGTCTCTTCACAGGTATTTCAGCCAGAATAGAGCTCTTCTGCCCTCCAGCACACCATGCTCCCCAGCATAACCCTGTACCTCCAGAGCCATGCTCCCCAGCATAACCCTGTACCTCCAGAGCCATGCTCCCCAGCATAACCCTGTACCTCCAGAGCCATGCTCCCCAGCATAACCCTGTACCTCCAGAGCCATGCTCCCCAGCATAACCCTGTACCTCCAGAGCCATGCTCCCCAGCATAACCCTGTACCTCCAGAGCCATGCTCCCCAGCATAACCCTGTACCTCCAGAGCCATGCTCCCCAGCATAACCCTGTACCTCCAGAGCCATGCTCCCCAGCATAACCCTGTACCTCCAGAGCCATGCTCCCCAGCATAACCCTGTACCTCCAGAGCCATGCTCCCCAGCATAACCCTGTACCTCCAGAGCCATGCTCCCCAGCATAACCCTGTACCTCCAGAGCCATGCTCCCCAGCATAACCCTGTACCTCCAGAGCCATGCTCCCCAGCATAACCCTGTACCTCCAGAGCCATGCTCCCCAGCATAACCCTGTACCTCCAGAGCCATGCTCCCCAGCATAACCCTGTACCTCCAGAGCCATGCTCCCCAGCATAACCCTGTACCTCCAGAGCCATGCTCCCCAGCATAACCCTGTACCTCCAGAGCCATGCTCCCCAGCATAACCCTGTACCTCCAGAGCCATGCTCCCCAGCATAACCCTGTACCTCCAGAGCCATGCTCCCCAGCATAACCCTGTACCTCCAGAGCCATGCTCCCCAGCATAACCCTGTNCCTGTACCTGCAGAATCATGCTCCTCACTACACCATGCTCCCCAGCATAACCCTGTACCTCCAGAACCATGCTCCTCACTACACCATGCTCAGCAGTATAACCCTGTACCTCCAGAACCATGCTCCCCAGCATAACCCTGTACCTCCAGAACCATGCTCCTCACTACACCATGCTCCCCAGCATAACCCTGTACCTCCAGAACCATGCTCATCAGTATAACCCTGTACCTCCAGAACCATGCTCCTCACTACACCATGCTCATCAGTATAACCCTGTACCTCCAGAATCATGTTCCTCACTACATCATGCTCACCAGTATAACCCTGTACCTCCAGAATCATGTTCCCCAGCACACCATGCTCCCCAGCACAGCCCTGTACCTCCAGAATCAAGCTTTCCAGCACACCATGCTCCCCTGTATAAGCCTGCTCACCAGCATAACCCTGTACACCTCTAGAATCAAGTCCAAAACATGCCATTGAGCTAGTTCCTACATTTTAGTCCTGCTTAAGGACTTTGAGAAGACTCTCCACTTCTTGCTACTTCCAGCAATAAAGACAGACTTCAACTCTCAAAAGCACCTGGCATTTGTCCAGGTCTGATTTGCAGCGCTAGAACTTGCCACACTTCTGTCTGTCTCAAGAGGTATTTCCTCCCCTCTTCTAAAAAACACTGAAAATTTTGGGTTTTTTCCTCTCCAAATGCCCTCCTGCAACATTCATGCAGGTTCTTGCCAGATTCCTTTCCTGGATGTATCTTTGCTTGCATTTGCAAGCAGCTGCAAGCAGATTTCTCTGATACACTGACCAAAATCTTCCCACACAAAAACCAAAACCCAAACCCAAGGAACAGGAATATCTTTAGGAGACCCCTACCTGGAAAATAGCTATCCAGGCATATCCAATGTTATCAAAATTGATAGCTCCATTGTGTGGGTTGACATCCCCAGCCACACATACATTGTAGTACTGGTTCCAGTTGATGCAGGCGTTCCTGCTGCTGAAGTCAGGGTTGTACAAACTCGGGGTGTAGGAGTCTATGCTCAAGGTGCACTCCAGCTTGTACTCCTTCCTGTTTGGGATGTTGGAGCACTTCTGCATGCCGTTCTCGCGGTGCGATGAGCAGATGAATGGGTTCTCCTCGGCTTCGTCTGTCCGGTAGTACGGATTCAGGAAGGTAAGGTTGTATGTCCTGCAGGGGGAAGAGAGAGACAAGCACAGAATTGTTTTGGTTGGAAAAGACCTCTAAGATCATTGAGTTCAATCATTAAGCCAGCACTGCCAGGTCACTGCTAAACCGTGTACCTCAGCACCGCTGCTACCAGACTTGGAGGCTTTTCGATCCCTCCAGGCATGGGGACTCCACCACTGCCTTGGGCTGTCTGTTCCAGGGCTTGAGAACCCCTTTGGGGAATAAATTGTTCTTAATGCCTAACCTAAAACTCCTGTTGTGCAACTTAAGGCCATTTCCTCATGTCTTATTACTTCTTGCTCGGGAGACCAACACCCACCTGAATCCAACCTCCCTTCAGGCAGTTGTGGAGAGCAATGAGGTCTCCCTTCAGCCTCCTGTTCTCCAGGCTGAACAACCCCAGTTCCTTCAGCTGCTTCTCACCAGCCCTGTTCTCCAAACCCTTCACCATCTTTGTTGCTCTTCTCTGGACCTGCTCCAGCACCTCAATGTCCTTCTCGTAGTGGGGGCCCAAAAATGAATCCAATATTTGAGATACAGCATCACTGGTGCTGAGTACAGGGAGATGATCCCTGTCCTACTCCTGCTGGACCCACTACTGCTGATCCAGACTAGGATGCTGTTGGTTGCCTTGGCTACCTGGGCACATGCTGGCTCATGTTCAGCTGCTATTGACCAACACTCTCAGGTCCTTTACCCCAGGCAGTTTCCAGGCACTCTGTCCCAGGCCTGGAGCATTCATGGGGTTGTTGTGACCCAAGTGCGGGATCCAGCACTTGGCATTATTGAAATTCCTCCCCTTGGCCTTGGCCAATCAACCCAGCCTGTCCAGATGCATCTATAGAGTCTTCCAACCCTCACACAGGTCAACACTTCCACCCAACTTGATGTCAGCTGTCAAATAACTGAGGGAGCCCCCAGTCCTCTCGTCCAGATAATAGGTAAAGAGAACTGACCCCAGTACTGAGCCCTGGGGAGCACAGGGTGGGAATCGATGCACCCCTTGTTTCTGCAGCACCAAAAAGCCCCTGCTTTCTCTGTGTCATTTGTCCTTTCCCCTTCATCCTCATCAGACTGGGGATGGGAAGCTGCAGCTGAGGTATCAGTCCCCATCTTTGCCTACAAAGCTTTTTTTGCATCCTGGAAGCCTTTCCCAAGCAAACAGAGCAGTTGGAAGTTGAATTGAGAGGGTACAGAGAGGAAAAATCCCAGCAGGCCAGGTGCTTCCCCAAAATCCAGGCAACTTCTTTCTACCTGAGGATTTTAAAGAGAGTTCTCTGGTGCTCAGATCATGCTTCAGAACAGCTGATGGCCAAGCAGCTTTTCAATCCATTTGCCCCTCAGCACGTCTCTGGGATGAGCCTGCTGAACTCCAGCAAGGAGGGAGCCAGGCACAAGCCATCTCAAATTCCTCCTGCACTTACGTAAGGACAGAAAGAGCCCACATTAATAGGAGCTGCATGCTCACTGCAGAGCTGATTTAATTGGCCTGGATCAAGTTTATGGCTCTGTTACAGCTCAGATAAGCAAGAGCTGTAACTGCAGCATGGCAGGGATGTGCCTTTCTTCCCAAGGCATGCTCTGGGGCAGATCAGCCAGCGAGCAGAGCCCAGACATCTTCGTGCTGTTTGATTAGCGTTAGTGAGACCCACCAGCACTTGCTCTGCTCGAAATGAGAAAGTGCAAAGTCCTAGAGGAGGCTTTATCTGCTGCCTTCAGAGCCACAGGGATCTAAGATACTACATAATCAGTCGGGAGATAAGAGGAAAAGGCAACACACAAGTTATACAACCCAGCAAGATGTGGGGAGGAGATAAGTAGGTAATTCTTCAAGGCAGGACAGCTGTATTTTTATCTGCTTCTGAAAGTACCTAACTATGAAATAAATTTGGCTCTAATGAGTGCCAGACTCGTGTTATTCCACACAATTGCCTGCAACTGCTCCCCAAAACCCTTGAGTCAAGCAGGAGTCACTCAGCAACTCCACTTTAAGGAAAAAAGCAATCGCTGCAGGGCAGAGCTGAGGGGAAATCAACCCTGAACGACTTTCCTGGGGAATTCACTTCTCCTTCATCAGTGAGATCAGCTTGAGATGGCTGTTGAGGGTTCATCCTGCTTCAGCAACAGGCAAGAGCAGCACGCCAAAGGAACTGGGCATTGCTCACTGGTAATTGGATGTATTCACCAGCTGTTCCCCTCCCACTGCAGTGTTCCCACACCTCTAGACACAACTGTAACATCTTCCCAGTTTCTATGCCTTACATTCAAAAGGCCAAAAGAATGTTTTTCCTCCAAGACTGTCTAAAAGCCTTCCCAGAAGTTGGCATCACTTGGGAGGAGATTTCCATATAAAACAAGCTGAAGAGAAGGCTGAGAGCCACAGCTAGGCTGGCATTTGCTAGAAGATCAGACACTACAATCAGCAGAGTTTGTCATGCAGAGAGGGGCATTGTAGAGGCTTGCAAAGGATGAAAACACACCAAGGAGCAGGGATGTGTCTGAGAGTGCTCTTGGCAAAGCCAGCTGGGGAACCTGAGGGACGGAACAAGTAAGAGAAGAGACTGCAGCAGCAGGCAGAGCCCCAGCAGCTCTATTTTGGCCTTAGTGGGTATGCTGAGAGGGGCTCAGTGGAGGTGCAAAAGGGCTCCTGTACCCTCAGATGCAGGGAGGACCATATCTGGGCTATCTCTCATTACAGCCACAGAGCTTGCCTGAGCCTGTTCACCCAGGGAGGCTCTGCACCTCCATGATGCAGCCCAGGGCAGAGCCATCCCTGCTCCACCAGCCTCGGGAAGGACATTATAATCTGAAACTTCCAGGTTTGAGAGCTCCTGAGTGCATGTCCTGCTAGTCTCCTCCCAAGAAACTCAGTACCAGGTACTCAGCAGCTCTAAAGTCTTCCAAATAGGACACTGGAATGAGTGCACTCCACACCCTGAGCCCACCTCTGCACCCAGACCAAGCCTGGACTATCCTCTTCAGTACCTGATACAGCAAAACAGCAAAGAGCTCTGAGGTTCATCCACCTTCCCAGAGCTGACTTCCCCACTCTTGAAACCAGGACTTTGTGGGACACAAGTCATGCAAACTCAGAATTCTGCCTGTTTGGGCAGCTCAGTGCCCATACTTGGTTCTTGTAGCAGAAGTGACCTCAAATGGGGTAACCTGCAAACCTGAGATTGCACACTGAAAGCTCATCTCTGCAACTCAACCCTGTGTGATCTTGGAAACACCTCTGGCTCTTTCTCATTTCCCTTCAAACAAGGCTGATCAAGGCTCTTTGATCCGGATGTGCCACTCTGGTGTCACATAGTTCCAAACTACAAATGATCTTTCCAGGAAAAGCTGCTCCAGAGCCAGGAGGAGGTGTGAAACTCAACAAGAACCGATTTCCTTCACCACCACCCCACAACCACACCAGCAGCAGGAGTCTCCTGCTCACAAACACCGTCTGGCAGCAGGCAGGACAGGAAGGCTCAGCACATTGCAGGTTGTGGGCCAGCGTAATTAGGATTCTACCCAGAGCAAAGCTGGGCTTGCAGGGGAGCTGGACCATCTGGAGGGATGATAGTGTAATTAGCAGCTATGGCTGCACAAGCTCCTTTCCTGGGAGCAGTTTTGTGGTTAGATGCAGACACACACATGCCCGTGCCAAGAACACTGACCGTGGAAGAAGCACTCAGGGCTGATGCATCCTGTCCAACCTCACAGCCGAGCCCCAGACCAAGCTGTCTCTTCCACCACACCAATACACCCAGCATTCAGCAGCACCCATGACTTGCAGCTCTCTAGCCTCTCAGCTGCAGGACTCTGATACATGCTCATTGTCACAGAATCATTTTGGTTGGAAGAGACCTTTAGGATCATTGAGCCCAATCATTAACCCAGCACTGCCAGGTCACCACTAAACCATGGCACTCAGCACCACAGCTACAAGGCTTAACCTTTCCAGGGATGGAGGCTCCACCACTGCTCTAGGCAGCCTGTTCCAAGCATTGGCAACCATTTTGGGGAAGAAATTGTTCTTAATGTCCAATCTAAACCTCTGCTGGCACAATTTGAAGCCATTTCTCCTTACCTTGTTGCTTGTTCCTTGGGAGAAGAGACCAACACCCACCTAGCTCCCACCACCTTTCAGGGAGTGGTAGAGAGCCAAGAGGTCTCCCTTTGGCTTCCTTTTCTCCAGGCTGAGCAAGCCCAGTTCCCTCAGCTGCTCCTCACAAGACCTGTTCTCCAGATCCTTCACCAGCTTTGTTGTCCTTCTCTGGACACACACCAGGACTTCAACATCCTTTTTAGAGAGAAGAGCCCAAAACTGAATCAAATACTTGAGGTGTGGCCTCACCAGTGGAGAGCACAGGAGAATGATCCCCACCCTCCTCCTGCTGATACAAGCCAGGAGGCAGCTGGCCTTCTTATCCCCCATTAACCATCTTTATTTTATCCCCTACAGCTGCCCTCCAATCTCCCGCTACACCCAGCCCAGCTGGGCAGCCTGGAGAGGGCCACAGCTAGCCAGAGAGTAGTGTTCCAGTCAGTTCTGCTGGAACCCATCCAAACAGTTTCCTTGAAGGGAAGGAATACAACCAGGCTGGGGACCCATAGGACCAGTGTCTGTCCTGTGCAACACTTCTCTTATTCACTGCACATGATGGGAATGGTCCTTGATGAGCCAAATAGAGATTTGAGAGGCTCCATGTTTCCCATGAGTCATCATTTAGGAAGCCTTGGGCTACAGAAGAAATACTGCCTGCAGACACAGCATCCTGGGCTGTGATCTAACGAGCTGCAGAGAGAAGATCTGGACACAAACCCTCTGGAGAACCAAAAGAATGACACTTTGGTGACTGTGGGAGGGAAAGGGAAGCAAGAAAACAAAGCACAGCTTGCCTGCAAAGGGTGGATGAAGCTCGATTTGGTTCTGCTGCTAACTGGCTTTATCCTCCCTTTTCTCTGCCTTGCTCATCTTGTAGTTGCCCCCAAAACAATGTACCAACTACAACTCCTTCCCATGACAGGCCACTCACTATATGCTCAGCCTTTCTTACTCATCTGCCAGATACCATGAGCAGTCATCCAGCTGGGAGAGACCTGCACCTGCGTCATGCTCTGCCACCACCAAGTACGGTGGGGAAGGGACACACCAGGAAGCAGCAGCACTGTGAGTTTAAGATCTCTTTCTAGTTATGGACTCATAGAATCCCAGACAGGTGTGAGTTGGAAGGGACCTTTAAAGGTCACCTACTCAAACCCCACTGCAGTCAGCAGAGACATCTTCAACTACAACAGGCTGCTCAGAGGCCCAAACAACCTGACCTAGAGTGGTTCCAGGGATGGGGCATTTAACACCTCTCAAAGCAACCCTGGGCAAATGTTTCACCACCCTCACAGCCCCTCTGCTTGATGACCTTGCTGAGAAAACAAACACCAGGAGAAAGAAGGAAGGAGAGCAAGAGAAGGACCTGACAGTGCTGCACAACCAGGGAATCCCCAATATCCACCAAAAGAAACAAATTAGCTCTGCCAAGCCCATCTACCTCCATGTGTAGGAAAGGTCAACCTGACTTCCTTAGTATTTGCCAACAGGCATAGTCCAAATAAGTCATTAATGGTAATGAATCCACTCATCACGAGACCCCTGTGCTCCAGGGAAAAGACATGAGAAGCTAAGCCCCAGGATGGATCTCATTAGCACATTAGGAAGGATTAACACCCCTTTCTCGGCCAGCTGCCCAGTGAACATCTTTTTCTGGGCTTGCAGCAGCTTTGCAATGTGTTTCCCTTTCTCTGTCCCTGGGCACCTTCGTGTGCAGCAAGGGCAGCAGTGGGGCAGCAAAGTCTTTCCTTCCCCGTGTCACAGGAGGCTGAATTATTTTCCTCTATCTTCCCCTGCTAGCCTCAGTCCTCCCAGCACATCCAGCCCCTCGGCCCTCCCAGCACACCCATCCCCTCTGTCCTCCCAGCACATCCACCCCCTCAGCCCTCCCAGCACATCCACCCCCTCAGCCCTCCCAGCACACCCATCCCCTCAGCCCTCCCAGCACACCCATCCCCTCAGCCCTCCCAGCACATCCACCCCCTCAGCCCTCCCAGCACATCCATCCCCTCAGCCCTCCCAGCACATCCATCCCCTCAGCCCTCCCAGCACACCCATCCCCTCAGCCCTCCCAGCACACCCATCCCCTCAGCCCTCCCAGCACATCCACCCCCTCAGCCCTCCCAGCACATCCACCCCCTCAGCCCTCCCAGCACATCCATCCCCTCAGCCCTCCCAGCACATCCATCCCACACAGGACACCATCCACAACCGCTGGAGTGCGGTGTGGGCACTGAGCTCAACCCTGCCTCAGCTTTCTGAGCACAAGAGGAAAGACAAAAGGTGGAGGAAACTCAGCACCAAGCAGGACCTGTTCCCTCCAAGAGGAGATTGTTCTCTGGAGGAAATCCTGTTGGCAAGCCAATGTTGCAGCACAGAGGAGCCAGGAGGATCAATTAAGCAGAGCACAGAAGCACCTTTCAGACAAACTCAGAGCTGTCTGTCCTGGCTGTCAGTGCCTTCTGCCCTGCAAAAGCCAAGGAACCAAAGGCAGCACAATGCTGAGCAGGTACTGAGTTAATTAAGACCAAAGTGCTCACATTCTAACTGTCCTGCAGCATTAGATAAATATAAAGTGCTTCCCAGCTCTCTCCCTTCTCCTGCTTCCGACTCACTGAGTTCCTTGAAAGGTTCCAGGTGGGGGAAGATGCTCCTCTGCATAACACAGCAGCAAGGAGCAGCCCCAGCAGCAACAGCCCAGACAAGCTGGGAGTGACCCAGTTCTTTTATTTACAGAGACAGTAGCTCATGCTGGCAGGAGGGAGCCAGAGGGGCTGTGTGGGGGAGACACATCCTGGAGATGCTACAGATAAGCTGCTGGCTTCACTTGCCCTTCCCACGCACACATGCCAAGCCTTCTTCTCTCAGACCAGACCAGACCGACATGAAATTCCCCCTCCAGCTCTCGTTGTCAGGGATCTCCTCACTCACTCGTGTAACACTGGAGACTATCCTGGCACTGCTGTTCAGGACGACCAAAGCCCCTCCCAGCCTCCAGAGCTGACTGGAAAGTGACACCACCCTCATATGTCCTGAGTGACCCACTTTAGTTTACTTCTTGCCAACCTGCTGCTGCCACAGCCCAGCAGCTGCCTGCAATTCCTTCAAAGTCACTACTTAAAGAGAGTCCTTAAGAAAGTGACCTCCTTCCAGCAGGACATTGCATTGCTTCAGTGCAATTTTCAAAGAAAGAAGAGAGGTATTTGCAGCACACCTCAGAGCAGACCTCAAGTTTCTATCAGAACATACTACAGGTAAAAATAGTGCCACTACTTGAAGCAGCCAACTTTCAAGGAGGGGAGGAGGGGTTTAAAAGAAAAGGCTTCCACAGGATGAACTATGGCAAAAATCAAAGTCACTTCTCCCATCTGATGCCTGCTGCAAAGTTGAATGTCCCAGAAAGCTGCTGGTAGCAAGTGTGCCAAGAAGAATGGAGCAGATAAGAAACTCTGTTTGAAACATTGGTCTCTGAGCTCACTTGCACTTAATTTACTCCAGAAAAGCTTTGGGGCTATGACCCTTCCTTGTAGTGCATCCTGCATTGTGTTCAGATGCTCAGTTTCAGTTTTAAGGAGTTCTGGTATCATCTTTGAGACTTTGACATCACCACCAAGGTGAACCCCACCAATAACTCAGGTCTTCCTCCTTATGGGTCATAAGGAAGGAGCCAGGACCATCATTTGCTCAGCCCCAACCTGGGTGTACAGCCTGCCTGTCCATCCTCTGGCCCCTCACAGCCTGCTGAAGGGTTGGTAAACACTATTTTAGGCTGAGGACAATAACAGGGGGATTTAGTGGGACTTGGCAGGCAAAAATAAATGACCAGAACCTCATTCCCCATTCCCTGCAGAGCTCTATTCTGTTTACTTCTAACCAAAACAAGAGCTTAACTCTAATCCTGCATCCCCTGGGTGAAGGTTGTGTTGGTGGTTTTGTTCTCTTTGGCAGCTCTCCCTGGAAGGGGATGGATGGTCAAGGCTCTCCAGTACCAGCAGCTTGGTACAAGGATGGGGCATGAGGACACAGTGATGGACTCATTCCAATCCAACCCTGAGCTTGACTTTGCATACAATGCAGATGGCATCCTGCTGCTGGCCAGCAGGACCTGCTTGTTTGGGTCCAGTGCTGTGTGTTTTGGTCCATCTGTACACTAGCAGGAAGATGTAACCCTGAAGTGCTTTCCCTGTTCCTGCCACTCCACTGTTTTCCTTCCACACAATTTGCTGTTGGGCTGTTAAAGTCCACTGCAGGAGTGAAACATACTCCAGTGCCTGGAACTGTGGGTTCATGAGAATGAATCAAGAGATTGTTCTGTATGGATTTCTCAAAGTATCCACACCAAGCTCCAACCGATCTGGGATGGCCTCTAGCTGGAAATGGAAGGACTGCCAGGATTGCAGCCTGGTTTCTCAGGTCTAAAGTGAGCCCAGTAAAACCAGAACAGTATCTTCAGGTTGGGTGATGAGGCCACAGCAAGCCTGTCCTGCCTGCATGTCATGGCAGAAGCCTCCTTTCTCCAGATTCCTCTGGAATGTTCTTCATTCACATCATCCTGGAGGGCAGGGCATCAAGCAAAGAGACTTTGGCAGAGGCAACAGATTGTACACAGCCACCCAAATTCACTACTACCTGCTGCTGGAGGAGATCCAGGAACCATAGAATCAGAGAATTGATCCAGTTGGAAAATTTCTCTGAGAACTAAGAAGGACATGGAACTGTTGGAACGAGTCCAGAGGAGGCAACAAAGATGCTCAGAGGGCTGCAGCAGCTCTGCTCTGAGGACAGGCTGAGAGAGTTGGGGCTCTGCAGCCTGGAGAAGAGAAGGCTTCCAGGAGACCTTGGAGTGGCCTTCCAGTATCTGAAGGGGTTACAGGTTGGCTGGGGAGGGACTATTGACAAGGTCTTGCAATGACAGGATGAAGAGTAATGGGTTTAAGCAGGAAGGGGGGGATTTAAACTGACTGTTAGGAAGAAGTTGTTTGCAGTGAGAGTGGTGAGACACTGGCAGTTTGCCCAGGAGGGTTGTGGAGCACAGAATCACAGAATGTGATTGAAGATCACATTCTGTGATTCTGTACTCCACAACCTCCCTGGTGGTGTTCAAGGCCAGGTTGGATGAGGCCTCGAGTGACCTGTTCTAGTGGGAGGTGTCCCTGCCTATGG
>VWYK01089843.1:5388-36437 GCA_013399775.1 Semnornis frantzii
GGGCAGGAGGGGAAAGAGGATACTTCTGCTTGAAAATGCTTCTCTGGATGCCCATCCAGATTCTGACTCATGTATGACTGTGGTTGCTGTCCTTGCCTAATCTAACCTTGATGTGTTGTGCTCATTCTCTGGCTGGAAATGGAAAGGCATGTTGCTTGGGAGGCCTTTAATGTCTCTTTACTGGTCCGTTGAACTCCGATGGTCAAATTTAGTTAGAAGAATATGCTCTGTGCCAGCTGCTGAGTTTAACTGAGGACCTGTGTAGGCTGCTTTTGGATCTGTTGTGATGATGAGCAAAATTTCCATAACAAATATTCCAACATCCTGAAGCAGCCAAGGGANCATAACAAATATTCCCACATCCTGAAGCAGCCAAGGGAGCTGGCTGCTAGTGTTTGAGGAAACACTGCTGAAAATAGCTCTAACCTGAGGGGCTGTTCTGTCCTTAGCACACTTGGCCTTTCTACCCCTAAATGACGGAGGGGAAAATCAAGGAGTGAACTGAGGATCATCCTCTAATGGTTGTGTGATCAGGATTCTTGCTCTGAGCAAGACTGCAAACCTTTGAACCTCTGGAGTCAGACTGGTAGCAGCAGTGCACCTTCAGGAATCAAAGGCTCAGGAGCAGTGGTGTACACTGGGGACTGATTCTATCTGCACACTCACTCTTAGTTCAGAACCAGATCATGCCAGAGACAGTCTAGGATGTCCCCTGAACCCATTTGGCAGCTCCGATGCACTGGGTCCCAATCTCTGAAAATTTGTCCTTGCCCTCCAAGCGAGCACTTCTCTGTAGTTCAGATCCTTTACTGCTATTTCAGAGAATTGTTTCAGTTGGAAAAAACTTCTAAGATTAAGTCCAACCATCACCCTAATGCCACCATGGCCATTAAACCATACCTTGAAGTGCCACATCCACATAGTTTTGAAGACCCTCTTCTGTACTTGGGACTGATAATTAGATACTTTGGTTTTGGAGGTACCATTTTAATATCTCTTAAGAGTTTTTTCTTGTTGTGGGTTTGTTTTGGTTTTTTTCTATCCCCACCATGTCTCCCAGTACACCAATACTTTCAAATATTTGCTTTTCCCCAACTCTTCTACACCCTCTGTTTTGGGTGTGGTTAAGCTTTTTCCTACCTGCATACCCAGTCCCCAGAAGACTGTAAATAGAGCTGTCTGGCAGTAACATGTGGACTACACTGACAGCTTGGTGCATTAGATAGCCTGGATTAAAACTAATCCTGTTGTGTAGTAACAACTCGAATACCTCCACAGCAGTGCTACTTTTGCTGAGTGAACAGTTAGGCTGCCACACACCAGTGGGATATGTGAGATGTGTGTTTGTGTGGGGTTGCTGCAGGCACCACTTGTCCTAAGGAGGTTTGGCTGATGGTGAGGAGCAGCAGCAGTGCTGCTGATAGAGAACAGTCTGAATGCAGTGTGTGCATCCTTAAAGGTAAAGGAAGATGTTTGTTTTATCAGTGGAAGACAGCTGTAAGAAGGTTTGAGGAAAGGGTGTTCATATTGTGCTAAAAGGAGAGGTTGGTGGTAGAGTTGATATGCAGAGCAGAGATGTCCTGTGTTACTTTACAACTAGGACTGGGGACAAGAGCTGTAAGTATTCAGAGGAGCATAATATGTATAATCTCCTAACAGATGTGGTGTGGAGGCTTGAAAGCTGCTTTGGATCAGTCTCCCACTTTTACAAGGAAAGGGAAGCTCTGAACAAAGAGGAGGACATCTTGGGGGTTTTGTTGTTTGAGTTTGGGGGTGGTTTTAAACCTCCATGTAGCAGATTGGTTTTTGCGGGCTGACATTCTTATGTGGCAGAAACAGTCTTGTAGGATTTCACCAAGATTTATGTGATGGAAGCACCTCATAGAAGAAGAATCCTTTCCCATCCATGGTGCAAAGCATCTCTGCATGGCACTTATCCTTTAAAGTTGCATCTAAAGATACCTCTGACCATCTCAATGAGGGAATCCAGCACCTAAATGAGGTGCATGGTTAGCTGAAATCAGCTCAAGTTTTACAACCTAACCATGGAAGTAGACTGTATGACTGATCTGTCTTATGGGCTTGTCCAGAGACCACACCAAAGGCTTGCTCTTATCTGAAAAAGTACCAATATATGATGACTTTTATGTTATTGGCATTAGTTGGGTCGATGAATTAGTGATGAGTTAGATTTGGATGATGGCCACTCTGTGGTGCATCAGTGATCCTTGAATAATCTCAGACCTGCTAAGGTAAGAAGCACTCAGTTGAGCTACTTGTTGAAGAAGAAATGAGCTACTGTATTTATAGCTGAAGTAATCCTTGCAACCTGATGTTTCCTTGTCATCTTTGTCCTGAGTCAGTCTGGTACAGAGAAACCTCCTGTCCTTCAGAGACCAAGATACAATAAAATTAACTGTGGAGATGGCTCTCTGATCTTACTGTCATAAAGGGGAAAATAAGTCCATTGTAATTCTGTGTTCCAGTGTAGACTCCTGTACAGAAACAATCTCATAGTCTGAAAACAAAGCTCAGAAAGAAAGAAGTTGCAGAACAACAGCAAGTTTTTGAGCTGCCGAAGGTGATAGAACAGGTGGCCAAGTATAGCTTTTGTGCAGGTTGGTGAGTCTCTTTCCATAACCTTCCAAATGTAGGAAGTGCTGACATCCCTCTATCTGTGAAGGAGATTCACAATGTCTTCTGTAGGTGATGCAAGAAAGACCAAAATGAGAAATGTGAAGTTCTATACTGTGGTGGAGGCACCTTCGACAAGGTGGAACGTAGTGGATGGGAGAGGCTTGTAGGTCTATCCTCCTTGGTCACAGCAGGTCCATCCTGCTTGGTGCAAGCTTGCTGTACCACTTGCACGTGCCCCATACATTCAGTCTGTGAAACTGGCCTACGGGGAGAACTCTGGCCTCAGAAGTCCAGCCCTAGGTTGGATCTTAGCCATTTAAAAACTCTAACAAGGGGATAAGAGGTTTTTCTTTTTCAATAAGTATCAAACCTCAAGAAAAGTCAAAAGCACTTTGGCTTCCTTTTGTGAACTGAAAGTGAAGGGAAACTTCTGAGTGAGGAGCTGTTAACCCTAGAGATATGGTCAAGTCCATGTCTAGGGTGGATTAAGAAGCAGGTTGTGTTTTCTGGTGCATGTGTGTCAGCCTGGTTAGCCAAAACCTGCTCACGAAGGTGGCTTGGTGAGGGTTAAGGCTGTCGGGTGAATGGTGCATAAGACTGAGGACAATACCTGTTTGTGATGATGAATTGTAGTGACCACATCCACAAAAGGTTGTGGAGGAGCAGGTACTTGGGAGAGATCTCAAACTTGCGGTTGCTTCTTGGGCAAGCTGAGAAGATAGAAGGAAATGTTCTGCAAGAGCTGTTGTGACCACAGTGCAGAAGAGCTGACTTGCAAAGGGTGCTGTGGCTGTTAGTCCTGTCTCCCCATGGGGGATGGAGCACAGCTGACAACACAGAGCAAAAGGGAAAGAGTTCAAATGCAGGAAGGACATGATGGATATGTTTGTTTTCCTGTTTGTACATGAAGTTCTGATGAGTGATGGTAAGCTGGGGGTTTGTGGGAGGATCAGTCTGTCTTGGAGCATGGGGCTAAAAGCCTTGCTATGCCTAAGCTATGTCACAGACAGCTGGGTACTCAACTCTGTCAGGAGAGGCTTGCCATGCTTCAGGAGGATCAAAGCCTCTCAAACTGCCAGCTGCGTGTAACACTGCTTCTGTCTCCTCTGCAGACCACCCATTAAGCTGTTGCCTGCCAGGGAGCAAAATCCTCTGTGGGCTCTGCTGGTTGCACTCATACATAACCTTCTTGGCTCCCTTTTCCTTCCTTCCCTCCCTCCCTCTGTGTGGTTGCCTGCTGGTCTGGCATTCTCTGCCTCCTGTCCTCCCAGCTCAGCAGCCTCTCAGCACTTGTGGCTTTCCAGTCCCTTCTCTCTCTCCTTGTTTGCTTCCTTCTCAATCATGGCTTGAGCAATTAAAAAGGCTGAGAAGCAGCTCTGCTATGAGGACAGGCTACAAGAGTTGGGGCTCTTCAGCCTGGAGAAGAGAAGGCTTCGAGGAGACCATATAGTAGCCTTCCAGTATCTGAAGGGGGCCTACAGGAAGGCTGGGGAGGGACTATTGACAAGGTCTTGTAATGACAGGACAAGGGGCAATGGGTTTAAACTGGCAGAGGGGAGATTGAAACTGGATGTTAGGAGGAAGTTGTTTGCAGTGAGAGTGGTGAGACACTGGCACAGGTTGCCCAGGGAGGTTGTGGCTGCTCCCTCCCTGGAGGTGTTGAAGGCCAGGTTGGAGGAGGCCTTGAGTGACCTGTCTTAGTGGGAGGTGTCCCTGCCTATGGCAGGGAGTTGGAACTAAATGATCCTTGAGGTCCCTTCCAACCTTACCATTCTATGATTCTGTGCAAGGTGATCACTCTGAGGACTGGCATGGAGATACTAACTGGATGCTTGTTCTTAGCTGTAGCTTTGCAATGAGGCAAATGTTTTGGCAGGTTGCTAACAAATGACGAATATACACACAAGTCTGGCTTGCCCTCGGTGGGAAGCAGATGCCGCTGGAGCTGGGCTTGATTGGATACCAGCTCTTACTAAATCCTGTTATGTGCTGCTGGTCTCTGTGGCTGGAGTTTTGAGAAGTGGTTTAGATAAATGTGCTTTTATAAACTACTGATGTTGTTCTCCGCTGCCACATCTCAACTGCATTGTGTTGAGGAAATTGGGGCAGAGCTACCAGTCCTCTGCCATCCGACAGCACATTGAGCACTGGCATCTGATGGTGTATTGGGTTCTCTTACACAGACACAGCTCCAAATTCTATCTCTGTTATGTTGGAAACAAGTGCTGCCAGGAGTTATCTTTACATTCAAGCGGTAAAAGGAAATACTGCAGCTTTCCTAAGCCAGATACAGTAGCTCGATTTTGCAGACTCGAGATACTCTGATGAGCCTGGGAAGATGATAACCAGCTGGCAGGGTGCTTAGCAAGGGCTGAAGCAAGCACATGTAATAGATACAGTACCATTATCATTATTAACAATGCAAATATGCTTTTACTTGTTACTCAGTGAGTACTCCACTGGAAGCATTCATATTTAATTAGCATTGATTCTTTTTGAGTGAATTACTGTTAAACTTGGAGTAATGGAGCTCCTGTCTCTTGCTCAGACAGCGAGTATCACATAACCAGACAACTCACTTCATCAGCAGGAAAGAAAAAAAAAAAAAAAAGGTATTTGGGACTGAAAACTTGTGCTTCTTGCCTTGAAATTGGTGACCAGGCAGTTCGAAGCTGTTGCTGGCAACTGAGTGGATAAGGCTTGATGGGATGTAAATTGCAGTGGCTGATCATAGATTTTTATAGAGGACTGTGCTGGATACTGTCAGATCCTTGTATAGAAGATAGTTTATCAGTGTCCTGCCTTGAGGACAGTAATTAGAATTATTTTTAATTCAGAAAGGATTATAAATCTATCATTCTGGTCAAACTGGCCAGGAGTTTGTGAGCTACTCCTATAAGGCTACTATCCACTGGAAGGTTGGAGAAAAGGTTTAGGCAAGTTTGCCAAGGTAAAAATAAACTGTATCTCTGATACCATGAAAAAGATGGTCTTAGACAAGGGACAAACAAAGCTAACGATGCCCCAAGCAATGTATGCTTGTAAGGGACTGTCTGAGTGGGATGCTGAAGTTCCTGATCTTTGCAGATTCTCCTAAAGAAGATTTTAGTGGTTTGTAGTTTGAAGAAAAGATATACCTGCACTCTTACAAGCAGCTTCCTTCCCTCAGCTCTCTGGCTCCATCTAGCTCAAAGTAGCTCAGTGCTGTGGGGTTGATACTGGAAATGCCCACCGGTGGCATTCCTGAAGAGGAAAAGATGCCTCTGTATATCTTTTCTTCCAGGTAGAGGAAAAAAATACTTGTTATCCAAACCAAGATTCATGAAAGTTGATCTAGTGATCTTACATTTACCAGGAATGACTTTTCCACTAGGCACTTGATGCTGTTGGGCTGCACCCCATGAGAGCTTGGGAGTGTCTGTAAGTGTTTGGGTTACTGGATAAACAGGGCCCTTCAGATCTTCAGGCAAAGCCACAACAGTGTCTTGACAGAAGCTGTCTGCTTGCCTTATAGAACACTTATAGGACTTGCTCCAACAAAGCAGATGATCTGGAACAGACAGGCAGTAAGTGAGAGAGATGCAAGACAAGATTTTTGGTGATGAATTTCTGAGGTAGGTTGGTGGAATAGAGAGTGGGGCAGGAGAAAGATGAATGCAGGTAGCATTAGTGTCTGGAAAGTAGAGAGGGCTATTTAGAGACATGACTAAATTACTTTGTTTGCCCTTCAGATTAGCCAGAAGTCTTGATGATTGCCATCTCCACTTCAGAGTCACCCCTAAACAGACTAGAAAAGGGAACTGGCTTCTGAAACAAAAGGCTGACGGTGGCCATGGTGTATGTAGTGTCTTGTGAAGGAGAGCTCTTTTGGTTATAGCCAAGTTTATTCAAAAGTGCAAAGGACAGATAGCTGCCCTGATACAGGGAGCCTGCACAAATAGAAGTGGGGTTTTGTTTTGGTTGGTTGGTTTTCCTTTTCTGTGCTTGTTTTTCTCTATCAGTTTGGAAAGATGTAAAATGAACTGCAATTAGTAAGGGGTACGAGTCAGCTAAATCCTCTCTGATATAAGTCAAATTTACTACTTCTGCTTTAAAAAATAAATTTGAGCCTACGTGCTGGTATGTGTTGATCTTTAACAGAGCAGTGATTTGTAGACCAAGGAAGGACCCCAGACCTTGCTATCCCAGTCTTGTGCTCCTACAAGTACAGGCAGAAATTCTCTCAACTAATTTTAAGTTTGGTTTTGAGTATTTGTCTCGCTGCAAAACTTACAGTATGGAACCACTTCCAGGTGCCTCTAATCACCTCAGGTATCAAGCATGAGAACTTTTCTGCAAGGCTATCTCCTCCTGTGCTGTCTCAGATTTAATGTGCTATTTTCCCAGGGGATCCTCCACAAGTTGCTGCCTGGATTGGCCAGTGTATCCTCTACTTGCTGATAGTAGCTTTTGAGAAGACTGTGATTACCTTTGTCCTGTTTATCCCTGGTTGGCAAAAGGTAAGCTCCTGAGCTGTGTATTTCAAGCCACAGCTGTTTTGACTTGTTTCCTTGCCTTGGTAGTAATCTCTCTAACCACAGATCTTCAATCCTTATGACTCGTTGACACAGAATCATAGAATGGGCTGGGCTGGAAGGGACCTCCAAAGACCCTCTAGGCCAACTCCCCCTGCTGTCAGCAGGCACATCCTCAACGAGACCAGGTTGCTTAGAGCCCTGTCGAGCCTCACCTTGAAGATCTCCAGGGATGGAGCCTCAACCACCTCCCTGGGCAACCTGTTCCATTGTTCCACCACCCTCATAGTAGAGAACTTTTTCCTAACATCCAATCTAAATCTACTGTTGTCTAGCTTGAAGCCATTGCCCCTTGTCCTGTCACTGCAGGGCTTTGTAAACTGTCTCCATCATTCATGTAGGCCCCCTTCAGGTAATGGAAAGCCACTATTAGGTCTCCCCAGAACCTCCTCTTCCCTAGCTCCCCAAGCCTGTTCTCACATCAGAGGTGCTCCAACCCCCTGAGCATTTTCATGGTCCTCCTCTGGACCTACTCTGTCAAGTCCATGTCCTTCCTATATTGAGGGCTCCAGACCTGGACACAATAGTCCAGGTGAGGTCTTGCTAGAGCAAAGTGGCAGAATTGCCTTACTCAGTTTGCTGTCAAAACATCTTTTGATGCAGCCCAGGATGTGATTTGCCTTCTGGGCCGCAAGTGCACACCGTTCATGTCTAGCTTCTTGTCCATCAGCACCCCCAAGTCCTTTTCCACAGGGCTGCTTTCTATCTCCTCATCCCCCAGCCTGTATTGATAGTGAGCATTGTTCAGCCCAGGTGCCAGAACCCTGCACTTGCTCTTGTTGAACCTCATGAAGTTCAGCTGGGTCCACCTCTCCAGCTTGCCCAGGTCCCTCTGGATGACATCCTGTCTCTCTGGCATATGAACAGCACCTGTCAGCTTGGTCTCATCAGCAAACTTGCTGATGGTGCCCTAGATCCTGCTGTCGATGTCACTATTAAAAATGTTAAACAGCACTGGGCCCAGTATGGACGCCTCAGGGACACCAGTTGTCACTACTCTCCATTTGGACTTCAAGCCACTGAGCATCACCCTCTAGATGCAACCATCCAGCCAATTCCTTATCCAATAAACAATCCATCCATCAAATCCATATCTCTCCAGCTTCACAAGCAGGATGCTGGTGGGGGACCATGACAAAGGCCTTACAGAAGTCCAGGTGGATCTTTCTGTAATCATTAGCTATTACTTAAGTTTGGACAAGTGTGACTTTCGTAACAGTTTGGGTTTTGGTCCATTTTCTTGCTAGTGAAAAGCTAGTGGATAGGATGCTTCTTTAAATTTTCTTTTCCATCCTTGGAAGGATGAAATGAGCTGGGCCAGCAACTGAGCTACTTACAGTTCTGCCAGATTTGTGTCCCATCCCTGGAAATATTCAAGGTTGAGTTGGATGAGGCTCTGAGCAATGTGATCTTGTTGAAGAAGTCCCTGCTTACTTGGACTAGATGACCTTTAGAGGTGCTTTCCAATTCAAAACATTTTATGATGCAATGATTTTTAAAGTATCTTGTCAAGTCAGTCTGATGTTTTGTGATCCTATGCTAGAGGGGCTTTTAGAGTTTAGTTTGGAAAGAATTGTCTCTGTAGTATGCTGTCCTTCCTCACACAACTCCTCATGTAGTAGTGATTGTATTAATTATGAGTCTTTTGAAAAATAAACTGTAATCTTGTGGCAGTTGTGGCCATGTACCTAGTAGCAAGAAGGTGTGATGAGTACAAAAAAACACTTCTGGGTGTTGATAGGTATCTCCTGGTATTGCCTGCATTTACACTAGAGGCTGGTGTGACTTGACTAAGGATTCATTAACAGCAATTGAGGAGCAATCATCTGTTCCTGTTAAAGGTTTGTCCTTCTAACCCAGTAGCCTGCACTGCTGACTTGGACATGAGCATGTTCAGCAACACACACTGCTAGATCCAGAGGTGTTGCTGGTTTCTTCTTCATGTATGGCTGGTGTCCTTCTTTGGCAGCCAGGCTCCAAGGAGCCAAGGCAAGTCCCACCAGCTGTCACAGGTGGTTAAACAGAAAGACTAACAGTCCTTATTTCTTGATCTGTACAAAATCCTGTGGTTTTGGCAGCTGAGCTAAAGAAGTAGCCCATGTGATCTTTCTAGGAACGGGGCTAAAAGCAATGGCTGTAGAGCTCTAGTTAAAGTTCTAGTGTGAGAAGGCAACTGGTTTGCAGCAAATATCATAAAACAGCTGTTAAAATAATGCCTCTAAATGCTCTCTCCTGCAGCTTCAGCAGATCTTCCTGAGTTATGTACCAAACAGCAAGCTGAAGCTCATCCTGGTCATGTTCATTATGCCTTTTATAGTCAATGTAAGTGATGCCTCTGCAAGCACAGGGTGGGGTTGTTTGTGAATTATGATATGTCACTCAAATGGGGGCTGTGTAGAGGCACTGGCTTGGGGCAGGTTTGAGTAATTGAAGTGTCAGGGACATGCTGGGGGGGAGTGGAAACAAATACATTTATTGTCATGGGTACACAAATATGTCACTAGTGACATGCCATGGTTTCTGTTCCTAATTCCCACTCCCTTGTCCAAGCTGCTGGGTGGCTGACTCATTGGCTGAGGGCTACACCTTTGGAATCAGTAGGATTTATGTGAAAAGGAATCTCAGAAATTTGACTCATCCATCCCCCATGGACACACTTGTTGCAGAGTTATTTAGATACTAAATTAGGTTGATCAAGGTTGGACATCTGGAGAAACCAAAAGGAGAAGAAATAGCTGTGGTCGAATGACTTTGTATTTTGGTCTCTGCAGTCTCTTGATGTAATTTTTCTCCCTAAGGCCATTATGTTCTGGATTGTGGACAGCTTGATCATGAGAAAATACAAGCACAAGGACACCCTGAGAATCGATGGATCCATGAAAACCACTCAGGCTAAGATGACTGAGGAAGTGCAGGTAAGACTGAGGATGTCCTTTGTTTGAGACCAAACTGCAAGGTTTTTGCGTGGCTTTTGTGCTCCATCACAGTCATGTAACATCTCATCACATTGCCTGCACCTGGGGTGATGCTTCACCTGTGTGATCCATGATCCTGCTGAGTGAGACTGACTTTCCATGCTTGCAGCTGAGGTCAACAGAGGGATGTTTTCTGAGATGATCTGGCCCCATCTAACAGAGCAATGGTACAGCCTACAAAATGTTCATATGGCATCAGTGTCTTGTGAGGGGTGAGCTAACTTCAGGGCTAACCTGTGTGGGCTCATTGGAGTGGCCAGCTGAAGCTGGTGGGTACTGTGTACAGTTCTGGAGCCCCCAGCACAGGAAGGACATGGAACTGTTTAAGCGGGTCCAGAGGAGGCCATGAAGATGCTCAGAGGGCTGAAGCAGCTCTGCTATGAGGACAGGCTACAAGAATTGGGGTTCTTTAGCCTGGAGAAGAAAAGGCTTCGAGGAGACCTTAGAGTAACCTTCCAGTATCTGAAGGGGACCTACAGGAAGCATGGGGAGAGAGACTATTGACAAGGTCTTCCAATGACAGGACAAGGGCCAATGGGTTTAAACTGGCNCTCTCTCAACTTTCCCCTTTTTAATTGTAATTAATCTTGGCTTAGAAGAGCTTAGTTTCCTCATTGTAATTAGTAACATCCTTTTTAGAGGATGAGGGCTAGCTGGGAATCCTGATTTTGTAACATTTTGGTGTTTTTTCAGGCAGATGAAGGTCTCTTAGATGTAGGAAGCTGTATTTTTATGTAGTCAGAGCTTGACAACATTTTTGGGAGAGAGGAAGCACTTCAGGCCCAGCAGACTTTATTGTTCTTAATGACAGGTGGTTTTCTGAGCAGGTGATATCTGTGCTTCTCATCTGCTTTTGGGCAGAGACCACAACCGGAGTTTCTGTGTTAAATTCCCTTCCTTCCGCTAGCACCCAGTCTGTTTCAAAGTGCTCTGTGTATGACTGCTGATATCCTGCAGTTCACTGCCAAGACTTGCTGGAATAAGATAGCTTCTGGCAGTCACAGGCTGGCTCCTGGAGTAGCTTCTGCTGAGACATTCAGGATACACAGAAAAAATATCATGCTTTCTGAGAGCTCTGTATGAAAGAGTAACTCTACTCTTTTGCTGATGAGTAGGGCAGCAAACTACTGGTGACATTGCAACACACATAGAGGTAACGGTGTTTAACAGTGTGCTTGGCAGCCTGCACAGCAGCTATGGCTTCCACAGCTCAGGGGTGCAAAGAAGCAGTCACTGCTCATGGGGATGCAGTGCTGGAAGCACCCTCCCTCTGGAAGGATGGGCAGGCAGATGTGAGCAGCTGTTGAGACTAGTGAGTCACTCTTTCTGACCCAGCCTCCAGATGAACAGTTGTAGCTTGGCGAGGTCACTAGGAACACACAGAATCTGCCCCAGGGAGTGTCCTGAGTGGTTTATGTGGCGAGGGCATCCTCAAGAAATCTATTGTTTTGGAAAGAGTCCTGAGCTAGGCAGTACCAGTATGTCTTGATAGTTGGGCACTGAAGCTAAGAATCCATACCTAGGACGTGAAGGTGGAGTAATTCTGGGCATGAGCATCTCCCTGGTTATGGCACAGTCCCATTTTCTTAGTGTTGAGAGACGTTCAGGGGTGGAGATGTTCAGGAGAGATTCAGTCTCACTTTGAGAGTGCTAGGCTGGATCCAAATGTGAAAGCAACAGTGAAGATCTGCCTTAGTGACTGGATGTGCCGGTGTGTTCCCGAAAACTTGAGATTGGTTAAAATTGCAGCAATTCAGAAATGAGGGTAAGGAGATGGCATCTCTAGTTGAGATGTCAATCTCCTTTCCAGCCTTACAAACCTACATTTGGAGCACCTGGTGTTCTAGATGGCTTGCTGCTGTGGATACACAGATGGTATTGCAGCTAATGGTTTTCCATAGAAAAGAAGCTGATCCTCTGCCTTGCTGCACTGAAGATAGGGCAAGAATTTTTTGGCTTCTGGCTCAGATTTGACTAATCTAAAGGGGATGTGTCTGTTGTTCTGCAGAAGTTAGGACAGACTCTTTTGGTAGCTCAACTAGACAGGTCATTTCAAGTAGTAGAAAATGGATTCGCAGTTTCTCCTCTTGTCAAAAGCTGCTTCCATCTTCCAAGTACCTGATTCTGTTTCTTAGACAAATGTTTGTTGAGGCCTTCAATGTGCAGGTCATCTGTCTGTCTTGAAACCCTCTGATCCATCAGTCTGGTGGAGCTGCCACTGATTTGTACTGGTTTGTACCTGGAGCAGTCTACAGGGACTGTCTCCTTCCTCCTCGGACGTGTTACTGCATCTCTGGCCTAATGAATGGTTTGGGTAGAGAAAGCAGGTAATGAAGAAATACAGAAAGGGGTAACCTGACCTCCTTTTCCAAGTTTTTCTTGGCACTGGTTCTTGAGGCATAGCATAGGCTCCCACTCAACTTTTTAGGGTAGGAATTAAAGGTTATGTTGGCTTAACTGGGCTTTACAGCTGGATTGGTTGAAATTCAGGCTTGAAAGCAGAAAATGAGGATTTGCTGAGCTCATTGCTGCCAATAGCCTGTTCAAGTAGGGGAGTTTCTTCCATTTCTGCTGCCCCATGGAGAGGGAGGGAGGCTGAGAAGGATCTCTGCACACGGCAGAGCTGGCTGAGGCTAATGTGTCCTGCAGTTTATCAGGGTTCATCAGGGCTGTCTAGCAGCAGGCGCCAACATCTCCCCATCATGCTGCCTTCTTGAATTTCAAACTCCTGCCTATCTCACCCATAGAGAGTGTCATTATTTTCACTCGAATTAGCAGTTTGTGCTTAGAAAAGGAGAGGAGAACAGAAAGGGGCAGCCCGGAGTTAACCTGTTAAAAATCCACACTTGGTATTCTCTATACGAATAGCAGGAAAATGCAGCTTTGCCCTTGCTTTGGTAGACCAGCTGTGCAGCAAGAAGAAACCCCACAACCAGCACTCCTGCCACTGGTATCCCTTCAGGACTCCATGGGCTACAATGTAGACCAAAAAAATGGCAGGCTGTTGTGGGCTTTAAAGCTCTTTTGGTGAGGTTACAGCGGGTTTGTGGAGCAGCTGATGAATTTTTTTACTCTGAATGGAACAATCTCACTGTTATTCATAGAATCATAGAATGGGCTGGGTTGGGAGGGACCTTAAAGATCAGCTAGTTGCAACCTCCCTGTCATTGGCAGGGGCAGCCTCCACTAGAACAGATTGCTCAAAGCCTCATCTTACCTGCCCTTGAACATCTTCAGGGAGGGGGCATCCGCAACCTCTTCCAGTATCTCACTACCCTCACTGTAAAGAATTTATGTCTAATATTCAGTTGAAATCTATCCTCTTCAAGCTTCAATCCATTCCCTCTCATCCTATCACTACAAGCTCCTGTAAAAAGTTCCTTCCTAGCTTTCTTGTAGGTCCCCTTCAGGTACTGGAGGCTGCTGTGAGGTGTTTGTGGCACTGTCTTTTCTCCATGCTGAACAGCTTCAACTGTCATAGAATCACAGAATGGTAAGGTTGGAAGGGACCTCAAGGATCATCCAGTTCCAACCCCCTGCCNGTGAGGTGTTTGTGGCACTGTCTTTTCTCCATGCTGAACAGCTTCAACTGTCATAGAATCACAGAATGGTAAGGTTGGAAGGGCCCTCAAGGATCATCCAGTTCCAACCCCCTGCCATAGGCAGGGACAACTCCCACTAGTACAGGTCACTCAAGGCCTCCTCCAACCTGGCCTTGAACCCCTCCAGGGAGCAGCCACAGCCTCCCTGAGCAACCTGTGCCAGTGTCTCACCACTCTCACTGCAAAGAACTTCCTCCTAACATCCGGTCTAAATCTCCCTTCTGCCAGTTTAAACCCATTGCCCCTCATCCTGTCATTGCAAGACCTTGTCAATAGTCCCTCCCCAGCCTTCCTGTAGGCCCCCTTCAGATACTGGAAGGCTACTATAAGAATTTCACCATTCCTTCCACGTCAGTCTTAAAGCTTTCTGTTGTCCCAGATGTGATAAATCTTCATACAGTTGGGGAAGTTTTGCCTTCTTATGGGATGGAAAGAGATCTCAAGAGTGCCAGTCTGAGTCTAGTGGTGCTGAGACTGGGGAAATGTGTTCATTTGCATGGCCCTTATTTCTGATTTGTGTGTCCTGTCCTTGACCTGACTTTCTTTTCCCTTGCCCTTGCAAGTGCCAATAAACTATAGATCTTATCACTGATTTCTTTTGTTTCTGCTGCTCAAGAAAAATAATGTTTTATTTTATGTTTTTAACTACTTTTTGTTTTTTCCCAGGAGCAGTGTTTGAGTTTCTGCTCCTTTTTCTGGAGGTTTAGTTTTCAGAAATGAACCTTAAAGCAAAATTCAGTCTAATAACAGGAGTACTTGTGAAAAACTAGAGGGTAGTTTAAGGTAGGAGGGAAGCTAGTATAGTGTATGGAGTAATGGTGTATATGGTATACATACTGTATACCTTTGGTCAGCATGGAGTTCAGCACCTGTCTGAGTTCCCTTCATGGAAGCTATGACTTTGGGTAAATCCCTATACTGAAGGTACTGATAAAAACAAAAAACATAGGTACTGGCATTCAGGTATTGAAGACCATTCCAAGAGTGAGTTTGACTTGATGGTTGCTTAACTGAGCTGATTTTTAAATAGCTTAAAGTGAATTAAGGTACAGTGAAAATGGGTAATAGTATGCCTATGGTAGAAGACTCCCACCTGTCAGCCCTACTGATGCAGGGGAACTCATCTAAGCTCAGGTGCAGGAGGACAGTGGGATAGTTTCTACCTCTGCACCAAGCTGGTGGAGCTTTAGGCAAACATTTCCATTGCTGCAGGGAGATAGCCCCAGAGCTGCTTTGGTTTACAACCTGTGTCATTGCTCTCATCTGTCTGTGCAATCTCTCTCTTTGCCCCTGAGGTGGCTTAGGTCTGCTTGGATGAAGTACCAAACCAGCAGGCAGCCTTTTTCCCCAGACAGGAGGAGTTAGCAGAGCACATGTGCAGCCCTGTGCTGGTAGCATGACCCATGTTGTTTAGCAAATTGCTGGCCTCCTTGTGCAGGGAGGAATGCATGAAGTATTTGAGCACTGCTGAGTGGGACAGTAGCACATTGTCCTGGGACTGGGAAATTACGTTCCATTTCCAGCTGTGCCACTGACATGCTGTGATCCTGACCTGGATGCATCTGCAGGAGAAGTGCCTTGTCCAAGTTGTGCTGAAAACTCCCACACTGGAGTTTGGTTTAAAAAACATATCTAAAGGTATGGTACTGTCTCATAATGAAGCTCCCTGAGGAGCTGTGGAAAGGTTACTGGGGAAGTTGTTGGCTTGAGCAGCTTCATATAAGTCGTGTGGTGGGCAGACAGCAGCCTAAATAGGCTTGGATGCCCAACACTTGGTGCCTACTCAGTTGTGCTTGGCTGCAAGGGGATTTTAGTTTGCAGCTGCAACTACCAGTTCCTTAGGCTCCCCAAATCAGCCTGCTGCAGCCTGTCAGAGTTCAGTGAGTTTATAATGCTGCATGTGACCAATTACCCACCCAATATTCCAGGTTCAAAAGTATCACAATATTAATGATAGAGGAAATCCTCATAGGAAAAGTACAGACTCTCCAGTGGCTGTTCTAACAAAAAGTATTCCTTAACCTATGTTGGGGGTACATGAGAGCTTAATCTGATCTACTGCTGTCCTTAAAGTGTCTGACATGCTGCTGTGAAGATAACATCAGATGGAGGGGCTGGAGTGTGCATGAGGGTGGGGAGGAAATCTTCCCCTGCGGCTCTTCTGCTCCTTTGAAGTCACTGAGTCATTGTGGTTTGTTTTTCCTGTTTAGTCATGTTGTTGCTGTGGTGACTGACCCTGTCGTGCTGCCTGAGTGCTAACAAAGTGGAGGGCATGTTCATTCACAACTGCTCACTGAGATAGCTATAGATGAGACAGTTCTCCCATACTCCTGGTTTTGCCCAAGCTTTGGCACTGGCCAAACTGTGACACTGTCTGGGTGAACCTGTGTGGCTCCATCCTTTGGCTTGTGTCTCTCAGATGAAACGTTGCTCTGGGTCAGGCATAGCAAGGCTTCATAGTATGTTAGTTCAGTCTTTGGAGCAAAGTGGGGCCAGATAGGCTTGAGTAGGTTGTCTACACTGCCTTGCTGGAGGAAGCTATGTTTATGGGGTGGTTGTGGTACCTGCATCTCGTCGCTGCAGTAGCCATGAACTAGTGATTCTGTTCAGGTTCTGTGATAGACAAGTGAAAGAAGAGGAAATGGCTCTCAGCATTGCTCATCTAGGAGAATATCACTGGAGGCCCTTGATTGTAGCGTTAGGCTTGTGCCTCTCTATAGAGTTGGATGCTGAGGTGCCAAGGACCTGGCCACACTTCTGATGTCTTGACTAGTGTTAACCAGAAATCCCATCACTCGACTGTTCCCACGTTCTGGGTATGATACAGGATATAGCACAAGGGTTGACTGCACTGCAGCTGCACTTAGAGCTAGCTGCTATCAGGGACAATGAAAGCAGGGCTTCTCTTGCCCAAAGATGGGGTTTTCAGGTATGAAGGAGGAATAGTACAGGGTTGGGGAAACAATCTGTCAAGCTGTGCCTGTTAGCCATGCAGCCTGCTGACTGGCTGCCGCTGGGTTTTTAGCTCTTCTGCAGTCACTGTAGCCACAGCCTGGGTGAAAGGTGACCTTTTTCCTCTTCCAGCTGATGTGGCTGGGGGATATCCCACATGTGGGATTGTGCATTGTGCAAATGCTCCCGGCTGGTGGCAGCCAATTAGCTTAAAACAACCTGTTGATAACTTCAAGTCTGAAATTAGCTACTGAGAACAGAGGTGTTCCTGGTAACAACAGGCATCCTTTTGTTCATGCAGCAAAGCCACGGGCTTTCTAACCCAGAAAGATACTGGTTAGAGGTCAGTGTTCTATTTTGGCTCACACAACCCAGATCAAGCCAGGAGCTGCTGTGTCAGGTAGAAATAAAATGCTACCAGGCTAGGACACCATTCCTGAGACTGATGGCCCAAGCTCAAGCTAATGCTGTAGCTCTGCTTGCTGTCCTGGCTGAGCTCTGGAGATGGCAAGTAGCTGGGGACTTGGGAAAAGGTCCAAATTTTATACAGCTGTTAAAGATATGTGGCCTAGTTTTTATACATATGTACTGAGGCTGCTGCCTGGCCTGAACATGCATGTTTATGTGTGTGTCCTGTCCCGTGGTGAGCAAAGCTTTTAGCTTCCCATTCCTCTCTCAAGGAGGAGTGGTGGCTGGAACACTGGATCATCATGGTGTCTGCTGTTGTTGGAGAGATGGCCAAGGTGACTTTTTGCACTTGCCAGAGAGAATTACATCTTGCATCAGACCCCTGTAGGGCTGCTTGACCTCTCCTGCGAGAACTATCAAGAGGAGCTGAGAACTTTTCATTCCATCAGCATGTCTGTTCTCCGTTCTAGGCATTAATGTCTCCAGATGTGGATTTTGATCAGTCTGAAAGCGACCAGGATATTTCAGGACCTCTGGGAACAAGCCAGAAGATGAAGCAGCCCAGCTATCAAGTGGTCATCTGACGACACCGAGACAAAGGAGGTGGAGCAAATGGAAGCACCTCCTTTCATTGGAGGAAGAGGTGGAGCACTGTGATTCTTGAGCTGGCCGAGGAAGGGCAGACTAGGGAATGCAAACTGATCCCCGTGGATCTGCAGAGATCTTTTTTGCCTGTCTCATCTAGATCTGTCTGCAGTTGTCTCTCTTTTGGGATGGTGTCTGTGCATCCTGTACAGGCTTGAGCAGTATCTGCTTTATCTGTCTGACCCTAACCTTAAACATGCAGGCGTGTTGGTGCTGGGGTGTGGATGGGTACTTCTCCTGGCTGGGTAGCTGGGTGGAACTTCTTGTTGGGTTTAGAGACTGAAATCAAAGAGTGTCTGTTTTGGTCTGGATTGTTTTTTAATAGAAAAAAAAAAAATCTATTCTGTACCACCTGAGATGTGACACTTCTACATTCAGAATACTCAGAAGAATTGGTTTGCAACGGGTATTTAAATATCTTCAATTGGGAAGGTCATCTTTTGGTGCTTTTTACTGTTTTATAATGAATGCAATAAATATTTGGTCTAGAACTGATTCATAAGTGAAATGCCATCATGTGCTTAATGTTTTGCAAGACTCTAACACTGTAAAGGGGAGGAATGACATGTTGAAATCTTTCCTGGTGAGTTCCCCACATAGCAAGCTCTTTCTGCAGCAGGGCTATCACCCCACAGGAAAGCTGAACCATAGTGCTTAATTACTGCAGGTGGGTTGTATGAGCTATGTCACAGCAAATACCTTATGATGCAGTATCAACCTGCGCTGGACTCCAGACTGGAACAGGCTTGGAGGTTAATCCCAACTGCCATCCTACAAATGAGCATTTACTGGGAAGCAGAAGTTTTCCTTTTATGTAGTTTAAATATATAAAAATCTCTACGGGACCTGACTAAAAACCTAGATTTGAAGGATCAGCTGAAGCCCTATTAACCAGTTCTGATCTTCTGAGGATAAGGGAATAGCCTCAGGTAGGGTTGCTGCAGTACAAAACCCCCGGGTCACCCCAGATCTGGCACTTTGGACTCCAAGTGTGAGGTGCAGGGCTTTGCCCTTGTGCTCCTGTTAACATCTTGTGTGTTCAGCTATAAACACACAAAAATGCAAAACACTTTGGTGCTCTTCTGGGAAGTGAGCACAGAGCAGCTGCATAAGGAACTCCTGGTCTGGGTGCAGATACACAGCTGGGAGGAGATCTGTACAGAGTCCAAATGATGGGTAGACTTCAGAGCAGGGCCTGATCCAGGATCCAGTGAAGAGAAAAGATAGACCTGCTTAAGCCATAGACAGGCTGCTTATTGCACAACAGTCTCCAGAGGTTGGGCATGAGTTGTAGGGTTTTTGTGAGTTTTTTCTTTTCCCTTCTCTCCCTTGTAGTTTTCTGATGAAAACATGTCTTAAGGAGTGAAAAAAAAAAAAAAAGGATTTGGATTTTCTATCATATACAGCTTTAGACTATTTAAAAGCCAAGCTGAGAGCATGTGAAATTTTCTGTTGCTGGGTGTTTTCCCAACTTCAAAGTACTTTGGAAGCATTAGACACCAAAGTCCTCCATGTGCCTTAGTGAACCAGACACACTTGGCTGTGCTTACAGCTCTGCAGTCTTATACTGTATTTCCGGAAATTAACTCCATTTTTATTTCTTAATGAAAGGTCAAAATCCTGCTTGTGCTGGCACATCAAATGGGTTTTGGGACACATCACACAGCTCTCTGAATAGATCATTTATGTTGCTTAGTGAAATCAGTTTCACAATGCAACTTCTGCTCATCTGCTGGAGGTCTGTGGTGGTAAGGACTGGAGTAACTCCTGTGTTGTTTAAAGTCTTGACTGAAAATAGATTAAAACAGCTTTCTTGTTAGAAACTTGCTCCCTGTTTAAAACTGTACTGGTATTTTGGGGGTTGCTCTTGCTAGAGAACTGCACAATGCGGTGCTGCAGTATGCAAAGAGTGCAGATTTATCCCCAGCAATGTCTTTGTCCTAAGTTGAAAGATAAGTGACATGATCCTTATCTTAGTCCTGAGTTGAGACTGTCTGAGAAAGCTCAAAACAAACTCAAAATAGGTGTGGGGGAAGGTTGTTCCTCTCAAGCATTTCATAGTGCTGTTTCAGTAGCCCTTGTCTGAAGCGGTCATGTACAATTATGTCCATTGCACGCTGATTGCTCAGCCCTCATTCCTGAGCTGTTTGAGCAGCTTGCAATACTTAAATGAATCACTGCAAATGAAAGTGCTCTGTGACCATCTTGGAGATGAGAACAAATGTGCCTGTGTGTGCAGTTGTCCCAGTTCTCTTCCTGGGATCTCTGTGCTACAGCAAAGGGATATGAGGGCTGAACCTGGATGCACTCTCCTTCTGAGGGCAAAGTGTTGTAATGTCCTCTTTATAAATGAGGGAACACTGAAGTTTATAGCAAGAGCAAAGGCAATAACCACTTTTGGGGAAACAGAAGCACAGGCTCTGCTTTCCAGTGTCTGGTACTACTGTATTTAAAGGCTGAATCAGTTTTCTCTATGGGATTAAATTATCAATTTAATGTGGTAGTTAGAATCCTAGGGTCTGTTCACCCAACACACTTGTTGGTTCCTGCCAGGTACATAGAGGCTTGAAGAACATCATTGACCTTCATCTCTCTGCTGAAATTACTTTAGTTCCCAATCTTTTGTAAACTTGTGAGGGGTACTTTAAGGCATCTAGTAACAGAGCTTATCCACCAGCATGAAACATACATAACCTTCACTTCAAAGCTCATTTTGTCTTCACCAAATGAAAGCTTCACCACAGTGTTCACTGTAAAGTATTTATTGTGAAATGGGTAACTGGAGCTTTAATGAGAGGTTGGGTATATTGCTCCAGGTGCTTTGTATGGCTTGAAAGTTGGACTTGATCATTATTCTTTTCAGGCCCTGAAAAAAATACATTTTCTTGGCTGGAAGAGGACTGATGGTGCACCCAAACCATCAGCAGTGTGCATGTGTGCACATCTATGTATGTGCACATATCTATATACAGGAGAGATGAGAGCTGAAGCCATTTGCTCCCCCTACACTGCACTTGAACAGCAAAATGTGGGAGAAGATTTCAAAGAAATCTTCTTAGTAAGGGTAGTATGAAGAAGAGATTTGTCAAACCCCAAACTGTCTAGAAGTTCACTGCCACCCTCTGCTCCTGAAAGGGGAGGTTATTTGTAAATGGGCTGAGATCTTCCCATTATATTTTTGAGTGGAGAAGTCAGCTTCCCAAATACTTTTTGTCATGTAACTTCTGGGCCATGACCATGCTTCAGAGCATTAACCTTTCCGGTTATTGCATGCTCAGGACTGTGCTGAAGGTCTTGCCTTTCATTCTCCCTTGCAGGAGAGCCCTTTCTAAAGCTTGCTGGGCCCAAAGCAATTCTTTCCTCTTTGTTCCAAAGTGTGAGCTTTGGCAGGAGTTTCACACTATCTTAGCTCTCTTTATGGATCTTCCAGAGTGCAATTAAATCTAGCTGGTTGCTTTTGGCTGTTGTCTTCTTCCCCACAGTAAAGAGGTGTGAATAAGCAATGATGCTTGTTACCTGCTCTGCTGCCACAGTGTGAGCAGTGCTAGCCAGATAATCAAGCAACTGGGAAAACATCCCCCACCCCCACCCCAGCAGCTGGACCTCCTACAGCAACGATACAGTCGTGATTTCTGTAGCTCTCTGGCAACTCTGTTTTATCCTAACAGATGGATATTATTTAGCTCCTGGAGATGCTTCCACACCCATCCTCCTTCCAGTTCTGGAAAGGCAGTGTATACATGAGCTCAACTTGGCCTTGCCATTGTCTTTGTTGCAGTCCTCTTTGGCCAGGTTCACTACTGAGCAAACTCCCTTGTGACTGATCTATAGCATTAGTCAATGATGCCTCACTTTAAAACAGACCACAGCCTTGCAGAGGTTTCTTTGCAGAGGAGCACCACCTGCAGTGGGGGCTGCTGGCAAGCCCTTCTGTGACCTCCTGCTGCCAAATTCCTGCTGTGTACAAATTCCTGCAGCATACAGAAAGAGAAGGAGCCAGGGGAAACTGGGATGAAAAAAAAAATGACGATTTGGAGTAAATAAAAACTCCTCTATTAGAAAAGCAGTGAGAAATGTCTAAATTCAAGATGCTGTTTTTCAGAGTTGTAAAAGTTGCTAAGGGTGCTGGTTCGTCATTGCCATTTGGAGAATTAGATCTCTGCTAAGCAGAAATTATGCTCTGCTGAAGGAGATGACAGATCCTTCGGAAGCTCACAGTGGGAATGTGGTTTTCTCAGATGGAGTCAAGACTCAAATCACTAAACCTACAATGTTATTTAAATGTAGTACTTCATGGAATGGGAGCCTGTACCACTTCTCTTGCTGCTCAAGACCAGAGGTGCAGCCTGTGCACAGCGACAGCAATAAACCACACAAAGGTGTTCACCACTGTTTTAAGGGTCCATAGTGATTTAGGGAACATCTTGTTTAGTTGCAAATCCAGATCCTAGCTCAACAACCAAGAAAGCAATTCCCTTGTATGTGGCCTGTTGACTCAAGGTTTTGATTTGTTATCCCTTTGATGTTAATGGGTCACTGAAGATGGATATCCACCCACCTGTCTCTCTCTCCCTTCCCCAGGGACAGTGGCTGAAGAAGGTGTTCCAAGTCATTTCTTGGCAAGGGATATCTCCCAAGGCTGTCTCTCTAGCTAGGCACTGTGCTGTATGAGCTGCACCTTTCCCTGGGTGACTCACCAGCCCCTGGGGCTATTGCACAGAGCCCTGCATGGGTTTATTTTGAAGGCCAGCATCTCTCTGCCCCATTTGATATTAGTGTTGGCCCGTTTCTCCCTCCCTTCCTGCTGGGAGAGCACATTAAACATGTCCTCAGTCCTTCCCTCCCCAACCTCCTTTTCTCCAGGAATTTGATGAACAGCATTCATCCAGCATGGAAGAGAGACAGATGATTTCCAAGGGCAGAAAGCCTTGATTTCTTTGGCACCAAAAAATAAAGAAATATTCAGAAGTTGCTTAGCTCTAGAGGCTTCAGAAATACTCAGAAGTTACCTAGCTCTAGAGGCTTCAGAAATACTCAGAAGTTGCCTAGCTCTAGAGGCTTCAGAAGGGAACCACTGTCACATGCTGCTGTAATGCAGCCTTAAAGGCTGTTAATTGCTCCAAAGCTGGTCCCTGTGTCAAAAGGATGAGAAGCCAAATAGTCTTTATAGCTTCCATCAATCAGTTTGTCTGCATTGTTTTTGGCAAACCAGCAGTCAACCTCCTTCTGGCCATTGTAGATCCTCCTCTGTTTCCACACCACAGGAACAAGCCGGCCCTTCACATTCAGGGTGTTTGTGGGCTTTGGATTTAATGCTTCCGTTTGGTTCTGACCAACCTGCTGATGACTTGTGTTTAGGGATTCCTGAAGAAGTTTAACTTCATGGTTCAAGAACTGACCTGCAAGGCAAAATAAAATGGAGCCCATCACTGGCTGGTTTGTGCCTGTTTATAAGTTAAGTTGGCTGAGTTTGGGGGTTTTTTTTGTCAATATGCTATGTTTTGAGGATTCTTAGTGCATGGAATAAAGGACTTCTCTGCCAGGATTAATCTAAGTCCTGTCTCACAAACAGAGGTTAGAATAAACCCCTATTATTTATTTATAAAGATGTATTGGCTGAGCTAGAGTTTTTTTGAGCTATTAGTAGTAAGTTCCTGTCTGTGGGCTACAGTTAGAGGATAACAACCCATACAATGCTCATCACAAAACAGAAAATCTACTTCTGAAGCTCTACGTTCTCTTTCCTTGCCTTCTGAGGAGCAAGCTCTTTCAGGCCAAACCTAAGTGTGCAGTCTTAAAGGTTTGTGCATGCAAGCGGCCTGAATCCAAAACTCATCTCCTGAGTGATCATCTCCTGCTTAACCTGAAGCCACCTAAATGTCATGGAGACTATGACTATGGACCTGTATGTGGTCCAGAAAATGATGGTTATTAGCAACAGAGAAGTTGAAAGGGATGTAAAAGTCTCACCTGAGAACTTAATCCCCACCTCTCCATTACCTCCTGTCTCTGTCCTTTGAAACTGTATGGAAGGGTGATTTTTGTCTGATTTACCTGAGAGCTTGTTACCTACCCAGTAGTCCATGGGAGTCAGATGAGAGGCCTTTGCTGTTGGAGATGTAGAACCCCAGGTGATTCCTCTGATATGGGGCTGGCTTCTTGTAGTGGTGGATGAGTATGACAAAGCTGATTGTGTCCCTTATCGTCACTGTGACATTGGAATTGGCAGAGATGGACACCTCGAGGCTGCTGCTTCGCACAGCAGCACTCCGACCGCAGGACAGAAGAAGTCTTTCCCCATCATCCAGGATGATTCTTTTGGGTGTGATCTCTAGGTAGGATCTTTCTGGCTTATTGCTGAGGATAGTGATGGTGCTGAAGTAAGTCCGACGTTTCTTGTGGCCGTTGGGTGGTGCAGGAGCTCCAACTAACTGCCCATTCACAGTTACACCTTGCAGGAAAATAATCAATGCATGAAAACTGGAACCAAGAATATGTCTTTCGTCTCAAAGATGCAAGCCTTGCAAGTCAGGACATGGAGATTCATCACATCATGCTCAATTATTTCACCTAGCAATATTCAAAAGAGTATAAGCAGTTTGTTATAAAACTATCTTCTACAATCACTCAGGCTCAGAAATACTTGCCTTCCCTGGAAACAGGTAGTCCTAACATTGTGTACACAGTGATACAGGATAGCATCAGCTGCTCCTCAGCACAGCCACTTCCTAAGTCATACAGGATAGGATCAGATGCTCCTCAGCACAGCCACTTCCTAAGTCATACAGGATAGGATCAGATGCTCCTCAGCACAGCCACTTCCTAAGGTCTATCCACCCTTAGATCTACTCATGATAAAAACAATGATGTACAATTTCAAGCCATGTAAGACAACTGTTTATCTCCCTGAGTGTGGTAGCCTGACTAGCTTTGGTATGATTTACCTAGACGACCTGTTTATTGACTCATAACTCAAACCTGGGCAAACACACCAGATTCGGGAGGACTAAAAAAAGCTCCCAGCAGACCTTGCTTTTCCTCATCTGGCATAGAGATTGAACTTCTGATGTGTCTGAATGCTGCAGTCTCGGAGCATCTGAGGGTAGTAGACAATTATGGCTTGCTGTTCCTGTCCACTTGACTCCTAAGAAAAAAATTAGCCTGAGAAACCACAGAGTTACTACCTTGGCCAAAACCCTGAAGACTGAGAAAGACCTGAAGAAGGAATAGTCTAACTTCTACCAATCTGAGGTGAAGTGCTGAACATCTTCAGGTGGCACTGTAAGAAACTCACATGCTATTTGTGTCACTGTAGAAGAGGACCCTGAACTCTGCACTCCCATTCAGTTATTTCCAGCTTCACCACTACTGCCTTTCCCATTTCCCTCAGTTTTGCCCCAAATGATTTTTAAATAGCCTAAGGTGCAGATCCCAGTGAGGCAATACATAAATGCCCACAGTAAAATTTCCAGTAATTTTGATTATTTTTGTCACATGCTGTCCTTAAAGCAGTGAGTGTTCCACTTCCCTCAGGCCTCTGAACAGTGAGTTACAAGACAGTAGTAACAGAGGAGGTTTGTTGCTAACCCAAGCAAGACCCAAGCAATCAAAACGGAGATGGAATTTCCTCATACTCCTTCATTCTCAAGGAGATCTCTGTATTCATAGGCTCAACTTGCTAGTGCTGCAGAGACTGTTTTCCTCAAACACATTCTGGTGGCTAAGCCACACATCCATGCAGTAGCACAAAGATACTCTGTGAAAGAAGTTTGAGGGGAAGTTTGCCAGAAGCAGGATTCACCGTGTCAGGCATGAACACACAAATATGGGGGCTAGACCACTGCCACACAGAACAGAATTCTTACCATTTTATTGCGAGTTTGTTTACCTTCTTTGTAAAACAAGCCTGTGCATTGTCTCTGGTTTTGATACCCCTTCCTTCCACTGTTTCCCTGCTCAGGATATAAGCAGATTATTAGCTGCCCTGCTTAGAATTCCAAATCAGATTAGACTACAGTTTGAGCCCCTTAGGATCAGACTGTATTGGGCAAAGCAGAATTGTGTGGGTTTTTACCAAGGCTTGGTAACTACTTTGGTAGTTTTGTCACTGAAGTAGTCTCACTGCTGGGTTTGGATGCTTTGCTTTCTCCTGAAATGAAGTATCACTGGTTGAGTGCAATCCCCAGACCATACTGAATGTAATGATCAGGGACTGAGCTCTCTAATGTAGCTGGACCAAAGGGATGCTGTGTGGTCCTCACACACTCAAGTGAGTCTCTTGCCTCTTAACATGCAATTATTACTCCCCTGATTCCATTCAATGAAAACCTGAACCAGGGAAAGTCTGGGGAGACATAAAGGCCAGTTCTTTCTATATCTGCTCTTTTCAATTTTTTTTTAAATTTTTTTTTTTCCAGGCCAGATTCTTTTCAATAGTGCCCAGTGACAGAACAAATGGAAATGGGCATGAACACAGGAAGTTCCACCTAAACATAAGGAAAAAATCCTTTCCTTTGAGGGTGGCAGAGCAATGGAATATGCTGCCCAGAGAGGCTGTGGCATCACCTTCCCTGGAGATACTCAAACCCCACCTGGACATTGTGATCCTGTGGAGCCACCTCTGGGTGAACCTGCTTTAGCAGGAAGATTGGACTCCAGAAGTCCCTTTCAACCCCTTCCATTCTATGATTCTGTGATACTCTGTTGACAAGCACTTCTGTAGATTAATTGTTTATGTGACAGTGGTCAGGCCTCCTCCTTGCTTAGGCTTGCTGTAAGTCTACCCATAACCTGTGCAAAAGTTGGAGGTCAGTAAAAGCAAGTGAGCAGTTTACCTCCCCTTGTAATCCAGGTGATTAGAGCCAGAAAATCACTATGCACCAATTTTCCACTGACTGGCAAGAAAAGCAACTTTTTCAAACTTCAGGCCAGTTTCTTGCCTATGAAGCACTTTGGTTCTTAGTCTTATTGCTAAAAAGTTATCCTTACACTGCAACTTTCCTCCACAATCATCTGCTTTGCTTGGCTGCTTACCAGATTCCTTATGATCAGAGACCAGACGGAGAATGTCCCCTGGTTCTCCATCAATATTGAAGCAGACTGAGAGCTTGCTGGAGGGAAAATCAATGACAAAGTGAGGGTCTCCATCCGCTGAGAAGACATGGAAAGAGACAAGTGTGAGAGACTTACACAAAACTGCAGTGTTCAAGAATGTAACAAAACTGCTTTTCAAAGTCTGTTTGTCCTTGTTTTTTCTAAGACTTCCCAGTTTGTTGTTTTTAGGAGGTCAGATGGAGTTTGCTAGGAAATGCCAAGTTTTGTTTTGTTTTTCACAAAGGTTTATGTGGGGGGGGAGGGGTTGTTTGTTATGGATTTCTCACAGAAGAGGTTGAGTTTTCAATAAAAACTCAAAACACTGCGGGTGAAAATCAGGATATTTTCCATCCCAGGATATCATTTCAGTAATTCACACCTGGGGGTCTGGCTTGATGAAAAGCTCAGCATGAGCCTGCAGTGTGTGCATGCAGCCCAGACAGCAACTGAGTGCTGGGCTGCAGCAAGAGCAGCGTGGCCAGCAGGGCGGGGATTCTGCCCCTTTACTCTGCTCTCGACAGACCCCATCTGGAGTACTGTGTGCAGTTCTGGAGCTCTCAGCACAGGAAGGACATGGAACTGTTGGAGTGGGTCCAGAGGAGGGCCACAAAGATGCTCAGAGGGCTGCAGCAGCTCTGCTATGAGGACAGGCTACAAGAATTGGGGCTCTTCAGCCTGGTGAAGAGAAGGCTTCAAGGAGACCTTAGAGTAGCCTTCCAGTATCTGAAGGGGGCCTATGGGAAGGCTGGGGAGGGAATATTGACAAGGTCTTGCAATGCCAGGACAAAGGGCAATGGGTTTAAACTGGCAGAGGGGAGATTTAGACTGGATGTTAGGAGGAAGTTCTTTGCAGTGAGGGTGATGAGACACAGGGGGAGTTGTGTCTGCTCCCTGGCTGGAGGTGTTCAAGACCAGGTTGGAGGAGACCTTGAGTGACCTGTCCTAGTGGGAGGTGTCTCTGCCTATGGCAGGTGGTTGGAACTAGATGATCCTAAGGTCACTTCCAACCTTACCGTTCTATGATTCCATGATTCTATAATTTATGGGAATTGTCATGAAGGTGTTTTATACTTTCCTTCCCCATAATCTGTTGGAAACCTACATCCCCCCATAGCACAAAAAAATGTGTCCTCTAACCAAGGGCTGCTGCATGGGCAAACCCCACACTGAATCTTCCTGGCCCTCAATATCAGATCAGAGCAGCCAACAGCAGATTTCAAATGATCCCTTTATTTTTTGACTGTCAACTACTAGGTCATTGTTATTAATAATAAGACAAGCCAAATCCTTAGTTTTTTAAAGTAAGTTTGACCTTATTCAGTGAAATTTAGGCCTAAATTCTTGATCTGGGCTTTTTCTTCAGGTTTTGATTTGTGAAAAATACGTTAGACACACACAGAACTAACAGGGAAATAAAAAGCACTGAGGAATTTTTTTTCCCCTTCAACAACATTTATGTTTCAGCAGCATGCCTTTATGAAATGTTTTTTGACTGATTCTAGTACACAGAGAATACACCACCTGTTCTTCTCTAATCTACAGACAGAACTCTTCAACGAGAGGATCAAGCATTGAAAATTATCTGCCTTGCTGTTTCCTCACGCTTCTTAGCATGATTGATCCTCTGCTTTGTTTTTGTCTTCATGTTCATCCCTACTCTGTAGGTCTAGGAAGTAGGGTTTGGGCTGATCCATCAGAATGGCTATACCACAGTGACATGCAACTAAGGTTTCCATCAATCCATTGTTGAATAAATCCAGAATTTCATTATTATTTAGTATTATTAGAGGCATGAAAACAGGTACTGACCTGAAGTTTTGGAGACTTTAATTCTTTGTTTATCTTGCTGTTGACGTATACCTAGAAGCAGGGAAAGGAGATTGTTACAATTATTTATTGAGCAGGAGAAAAAGCTCTGGTATAATCATTTTCCCACAATAATCTCAATGAATACTGTAAGACATCTTCCTGCATCTACTTTAAATTTCATCTAGAATTTAAAAAAAACCCCAACATTTTCTTTAATAGTTTCTACAGAGCAGTAAGTGGTTCCAGGGAGCACGTCTGGTGCCTAAAAGGTTTGCTCAAGGTCACCCAGCCCACAATTAACAGCACTAATATGAAAATCTCAGTTTTCTGCTTATAACCCCTGTTATAAGTTTATAACCTTCGTTTTTTTTGGCTATATCATCCCTGTTGCCAAAGTCAGCCATAAGAAATGACTTATGCAAAGAGCTTTTTTACCACAACATGGTTGGTTTTCCCTCATACCTGGTGGCGCCTTGTGTCCCTGCAAGCTCTGCAACTTCTCACCAATGCCATCAGTAGAAGGGCTGATAAATTCCTCTTGAGGTGGTTCTGAATGGAGCCCAGCCTCTTTCATCTTCAGAACAGTGAAGGGAGTAACAAAATTATAGGCCAAGGCCATTGACTTAGCTTTCTCCATCAAATAGTCTCTTTCCTGATCGTCATTACTCTTCAACCTGGAGTTCAGCAATTCCTTGATGGTGAGATAACTCCATGCCCTCTCAATGTAATTGTTATCACCTCTACCATCTTCCAGGCCAGGAACTCCTCTGATGTCATTCATGCTTGGCAGGTCAATAGCCACATCTTTTTTGAGGAGGATGTATTTCTTGGAGTTGCTAGCAGTCACCTCCACATGGAGACTATCTGAGGTGTGGTTGATGAGTTTGCCAGCTATAATAATTTCAGAACCATTAAAGTAGTTGGGGAAGAAGTTTTGAGTGACTTGCTCCACATTGTCTTCAGAGTAATCAACACGAATGTCAGAGAGAAGGGGTGTTCCTATTTCATCATAGAACCTTAAACAAAAACATTTCTCACTATTACTGCTGCTCACCCAAGTACATGAACACACTTGTGCACTTACACATGGCCAAGGATCCAGTTAGACTATCCAGTATGAATCATTAAGACATTCAGGAGCAGTTAGAGCTACCAGACCCCAGACTGAACTACTACATCCACAATAACTAGGCCTGCAGAGATGAGGGAGTCGCTGCCTTCAGAGATTTCTAAACCCCGAGTGCGTGAGACCTTGAGAAGCCTCCTGTAAATTTGAAGTCAACTCTTCTTTGAGCAGAAGCCTGAATTACATGACCAGCAGAGGTCCCTTTCAACCAGAATGATTCTCTGCCTCATTTTTTGGTTGTGGGGTTTTTTTTTTGGTTGGTTGGTTGGTTGGTTTGGGTTTTTTTCAGTGTTTTTCAAACATCTAAACTCCGGATTATATTCAGAAGCATCCCAGCATGGTCTGGCACTCACCTACCTTCCACTACTCAAGGAGGTATTTGTGTGACCCCTCAACTTCACTTAATCAAAACTAATTTCTTGGCATCTCAGGCTCACAGAAAGCACCTCAATTATTTCAGAATGTACTGAAGAGAAGCCATTATCCAAAGTTTTCTAGTGACATTAGATGATCTTTGAGGTCCCTTCCAACCTTACCAATCTATGATTCTATGATTATGCATCATATTCCAGAGACAGAAGCTGTAAGATCAAGATGCTGGGCTCCCCAAAGCCAGAGAGTGTCTGAATCAAAGCTTCTGTATCACTGGAAGAACACTTTTGAGAGTTGGAGGTGTTGAGATGGTCAACATGGAACGGGCAGGAATATGTTTTTCTGATGGTTAGGGGAGAAAGCAAATCAAGAAGCAAGCTTACTATGCCACCATAAATGAGTTCATTCCCAAGGAATGGAGGATTACTAACTGCTTAATACAAGACTGACAGAAAAGAACTCCCTGCTACCTTATTGCTGACTTTGTTGGAGCAAGCAATGACTTCACAGAATCACAGAACTTTAGAGGCTGGAAGAGACCTCCAGAGATCATTGAGTCCAAGCTCCCTGCCAAGGCAGGATTCCCTAGGGCAGTTTGCTCAGATCACATCCAGACATGTTTCGAAAGTCTCCATAGACGGAGACTCCACAACCTCTCTGGGCAGCCTGTTCCAGTGCTCCATCACCCTCACTGTAGAGAAGTTTCTCCTCGTGTTGAGGTGAAACCTTTGATGTTCCAGTTTGTAGCTGTTGCTCCTTGTCTTATTGCTGCTGACCACCACAAAGACATCAGCCCCATCCACTTGACACCCACCCCTCAGACATTTGTGTATATTGATCAGATCTCCTCTCGGTC
>VWYK01089848.1:0-19387 GCA_013399775.1 Semnornis frantzii
TGCTGAGTGCAGGGGGCTGGGCTATCCCCTTTGGGGGTCCCTCCAGCCCAGCCCGTGGCGCTGGTCAGTTGCAGAGCAGGCACAGCCCAGCGCTTACCTCTTGCGCTGCCGAATCCCTCCTACGATGAGCAAAACAATTCCAGCCACCACCAGACAGAGGACAACCCCAAACACGATGAGCCAGACAGGTGTGGAGGGCTCCACGGGAGGCGAGAGGGTCGAAGTTATCTTCAGGAACTGCAGCGTTTGGTCACTCAGCAGGAAGGCACTGTTGATCCTGTGCCGGTTCAGCCTGCAGGGGATCACAGAGCACACCGCAGCTCTTAAACAGGGATTGGAGACGGCAGAGAGGGAGAGGAGGAAAAGGACTTTCCTGTTCGTGATGCAAGGCTCCGTCTGACCCAGCGTGGTGGTGGCAGGACCACACAGACCTTTGCTTTAACGCAGGCCTGGTGAGGAGCCCAGAGACAGCCACGGACCTCCAGGGTTTGCAACACTGCACTTGCCTTGACTGACTGAATGGGTGGGCTTGGAAGGGACCCCAAAGATTGCGACCCCTTGGCATGGGCAGGGACTCCTCACACTAGCCCAGGCTGCCCAACTCATGCAAGCTGACCTTGGGCACCTGCAGAGAGGGGGCAACCACAAGATCTGAAGGACAGCATTGGTCCTGGTTTGGACCATTGCTGTGGTCTGCAAGGCTTTGCTGGCCTGCTATGGCAGCTCTCAAGGTTACCATGGGAGTGTCAGATCAACCCAGCACTGCTCACAAGATGCTCCTTGGTTCCTCACACTGAACCATCCTGCATGTCCTGGGCTGCTACCTCTGCTCTTGCTGCTGTATATTTTCTTAGGTGCATGAGGCACAGGACAAAAACTGCTCCAGAAGAATCCAGCTCTACTGCAGCCACATCCTGCCCTGCAGGATGCAGCCAAGAGAGGCATGGAGCTGCTGCATATCTTTAGCACAGCACTGAGAGAGCAGCCCTCAGGCTCCTCTGCTGCCAGCTGCCAGCCCCAGCTCCCTCAGCCTGGCCTCACAGGAGATCTTCACTGCCTGCAGCAGCTCTCTGCCTCTGGCCTGGACTCTCTCCACCACTTCTTGAGCTCCTTCTTGACCTGAGGGGCCCAGACCTGGACACAAGATTCTACATGTGGCCTCAGCAGGGCAGAGCAGAGGGGCAGGGGAACCTCTCTGGACCTACTCACCACAGTCCTTCTAACTCAGCCCAGGATGCCCTTGGCCTTCTTGGCCTCAAGGGCACATTGCTGGCTCATGGGCATCTTTCTGCCCACCAGCACCCCAGGTCCCTTTCCCCTGTGCTGCTCCCCAACAGCTCAGTCCCCAGCCTGTACAGGTCCATGAGGTTGTTCTTTCCCAGGTGACAGACTCTACCCTTGGCCTCGGTGGATTTCATTCAGCTTCTCCCCACCGAGCTCTGCAGCCTGTCCAGCTCTGGCTGAATGGGAGCACAGCCTGGGGGGTGTCATCACTGCTCCTAGGTTGGTGTCATCAGCAAACCTGCTGGCAGTGCCCTGTGTGCCCTCAGGCAGGCTGTTGATGAAGATACTGAATATCTTGTGGGGATTCATGGAAGATCTTGGTCTCACACAGAACTCCTAGCAGGCTTGCCTTCCATTTTATTCCCTCTTTGTAGAGAACCTCATACAATAACATCCAGGCCCATGGGTTGTGTTCTTGTGTGCCAGTGTGGGATGAAGAATTAGAGTAAGGGTTTAGTGTGGGAGCCTGCAGGCAGGAATCACTGAATCAAGCTGGTGTAGTTTTGATCTCTAAGGATCTTGCCTCCCTAAACTATTCTCAGATGATTTCTTGCTTCAGAGCTAGGTAGGAATTCAAAGTTTTCATAATGGAATCTGCTGCTATAGCTTTAACTTGTCAGAATAAATAGGAATTATTCGTTTTATGAATGAACAGCCGAAAAACAATGACCCAAACCTTCTCTATTAGCATCCAATTCTGTGGCAAACGAGACCCAGAAAAGACTTACATAAATCAGCTTATGCTGCTGAAGGTATCAGAGCAGCGCAGCCATGCAAAGCCTGCATTCCAGCACTCTGCAAGCCATTGTTGGCTGTCTGCAGGAACACTGTAATCTGCTCAGGAGTTTAGAGCTAATCTCCCCAGAAGAACACAGCCTCGTTCAGCAGGATTTAGGCATTGCACCTCCGGAGGCAGCAGCCAGGCTGCCGACAAGGCACCCAGAGGGGCTGATTCCTGCCCCTGCCCAAGCAGCAGCCGCCCATGGCCCTGCAGGGCACTCGGGCAGGCGGGGGAGCACCGCAGGCACCCCCAGCGGCTCCTCTGCTGCTCTCACTGGCTGCAGGGTGCCAGCCTGGCTGGAGAGCACAAGGCCCTTGGCACAAGCAGTGCTCAGCGGGAAGCTGAGGGGCACCCCGGAGAGCTGCTAGGAAAGGACTGGGAGGGGAGGGACGCAGCTAGCTCCTCTCTGGGCAGCTCTTCCAGGTGGCAGCTGACTTACAGATGGAGTCAGAGGACAGTGCTTGAGAGGGAGCCCCTGCTCATCAGTCCGGTGTAGATGTGCAGGCAATGAAGGGTCAATAATCCGAACCCCCCACAGGGTGTGCAGCTCCTCTGCCCGAGGGACAGAGCATGGGAGAGGGCAGTCTGTGTGCACACACTGCACAGCCACTTCAGTTGGGGCTCTGGAAGGGACCAGGCAACTTCTGAGGCTCCCGCACTGAGGTTCTGCCATGTAAGTGACCCAAAAAGTGATCCAGATGCCTGTTGGCTCCAGTAGCTTTAGAACTGCAGTCATGCTCTCCAGCTTGCTCCCGTGCCTTACTTTTCACAGCAGTGCCTTACTTTCGCCTCTTGCTGTCCTGGTTTTTAGCTTCAGAGCACTGCATGGAGATGCCCTCAGGTCTGGAGGGGGTGCTGGGCTTTCTGATGGGTAGAATGCTGCAGGCAGACCTGAGAGCAGCCTGCCAGGAGCTGAAGGGGCTGCAAGCAGGCTGCAGAGGGACCGTTTGCAAAGGCCTGTAGGGACAGGACGAGGGCAGTGGTTTGAAATGAGAGCAGAGCAGCTTGAGATTGGCTGTGAGGAACAAGTTCTGCACCAGGAGGCTGCTGCAACACTGCAACAGGTTGCCTGGAGCGGGAGTTGAGGAACCATCCCTGGAGATGTTGAAGGTGAGGTTGGGCAAGGCTGTGAGCAACCTGCTCTAGTGGAGGATGTCCCTGCTCGATGCCCTTTGAAGCTCCCTTCCAACCCAGACCATTCTGTGATACTGTGATCCTGATACAACTAAGGTTTGAGCACAGTGGAAATGGAGTTGTGATGCTAAGCTAAGGAAGTCCACATCTTGATGCAGCCAAATGAGCTGAAGAAATGCTTGCCCTAACTGTGCTGGAATTGTGCTGTCAGACTGGCTGACACCTGCAGTGCTGGTCTGAAGGTTGGACTTGATCTTAAAGATATCTTCCAATCCAAACCCATTCTGTAATTCTGTGATCCCTTCCAAAGTCTCAATCCCACGGCTCACATCCTTTGTACTCTGTGTGACTGTTAAAACCCTCTCCTCCCACGCATGAAGGAGCACTCACCCCTTGGTACTTTAACTACTAGGCTGTGGAGTCTCCTTCTCTGCAGACATTGCAACCCCCGCCCCGGCTGTGTTCCTGTGTGCCTTGCCCTGGGTGCTGCTGCTCTGGCAGGGGGGTTGGGTTGGATGCTCTCTGGAGCTCTCTTCCAGCCCCTGACATCCTGTGGTTCTGTGAATGAGGTGATCCTTAAGGAGGCACAGCTCTCATTGGCACAAGGCAGCAGGCATCCATTCTCAGCCAGCAGAGGACAGGTTGCAGAGGCAGTGACTGTACCTGATGGCTGCCTCCACCTCCCTGCCAGGAACAGTTGTGACATTTTGAGAGGACTCTGTGACCACAAACCAGAAAGACACTCGGTCTGTCACGTTGCAGAGCAGCACATTGGAGATTCTGCAGAGAGCAAACAGAGAGCAGCACTGAAAGAGCACAGAGGGAACTGCCAAAAAAACAAACAGATTTTCTTAAAGTACTGCTTCCACCTAAAGGGGGAAAATCCTTCCTTTAAAGCAATGAGCTATGGGTGCTGAAGGAATGCCACAGAAGGCGGGAAAGGCAGTACTGAGCTAGGAATTCCAACAGGAAACAGGCATGAGGGACTCCCCAGCTGTGAGCAGAGTTCTTGGACAGGATCCTTTGGTTGGAGGGAAAAGCAGGGAAATTGATGCCATTCTGTTGGGCATCTTTGCTCACAGGCTCAGGCACAGAGTGGAGGCAACAGGCTGAACATAGATGTTCCCCTGGCACTGGCCTGGGGCCTTTGCCTTCTTCTGTGGCAAGTATCTATCTCTTTTCAAAGATGATTGCTCAGCTCTCTGTGACATTAGTGGAAGGGCCCAAGCACATAGTTCCTCATGGCACAGGGTACAAAGGCTGTTAAATGCCTCTAAAATGTTTTTTTTTTTTCATTTTCTCACAGATTTATTTTCCATCACTACCACTAATAAAGGGTCGAACACTGCTCATGCCAAGCCAGAGGCAGCTGTGCACTGGGCAAGAGAAGAGATTCTGCCCCTTGTCTCTGCTCTGCTGAGCCCTCACCTCCAATCCTGCCTCCAGTGCTGCTGTCCCCAGCAGAAGGAGGACACAGAGCTGCTGGAGTGAGGCCAGAGGAGGCTACAAAGATGCTCCCAGGGCTGGAGCAGCTCTGCTGTGAGGACAGGCTGAGGGAGCTGGGGGTGTGCAGCCTGCAGAGGAGAAGGCTCCAGGGGCACCTCAGAGCTGCCTGCCAAGAGCTGAGGGGATCCTGCGGGCAGGCTGGGCAGGGATTGTTCAGGAGGGATTGGAGTGGTCGGATGAGAGGCAATGGTTTGGAACTGGAGCAGGGCAGAGTTAGGTTGGACATCAGGAGGAAGTTCTGCACAGTGAGAGGGGTGAAATCCTGGCACAGGCTGCCCAGGGATGTGCTTGAGGCCCTGTCCCTAGAGACATCCAAGCTCAGCCTGGCTGTGTCCCTGGGCAGCCTGCTGCAGCTGGAGGTGTCCCTGCTGCCTGCAGGGCGTTGGACAGGATGAGCTGTGAGGGTCCCTTCCAGCGCAGTGCAGTCCCTGAGGTTGTGGCTGTGTGACCAACCCCCAGCTGCAGACAGCACCCAGCTCTGTTCTGTCATTGCCACCTGCTGGGTGGCCTGGAGAGCAGGAAGCTGAGGCAGGAATTGCTGAGGAATGTGTGAACTGCATCCAGAGAGGCTGTGGAGTCTCCTTCTCTGCAGACATTGCAAACCCCTCTGGCTGTGTCCCTGTGTGCCCTGCTCTGGGTGCTGCTGCTCTGGCAGGGGGCTGAGCTGGATGCTCTCGGAGGTCACTTCCAACCCCTGACTTTCTGTGATCTGGAAAAGACTGAGTTGGCTTTTGAGGCAGGACAGGCACTGCTGGAGTGCAGGAGTTGGCTCTGGCTGTTTTGCAGCACTGTGTTACACACAAAGTGGAAAAGCTCTTTTGGGTGGTGGCCTTTTGCTCTGCAGAGGAGGTAGCTCCATGCTCCAGAGATAGCAAATGCCAAGCAGTGGCTTTGCACAGCTAAGACCTGTGTCTCTGTCCAGTTTTCAAACCCAGGGGAGTTTTATGGCTAAAAGAGGAAAGGCATCCACTGGAATGTGGAGTGGTGCCCACTGCAGCCTGCTGGCAGCAGCTGGGAGCTGGATGCATATTTGTTCATCCCAAAAACAAAGCAAAGCACAACATCTGAAGGAGAGGGAAGGCTGCTTTTGGCCGAGGCTGGCAAACTCTTGCTGGCCTCACAGAGTATCTAAACTCGTCTCTGCAGAGCAAGTCCTCCATCAGCAGGGCCTAAAGCTTCATGTTCCTGCAGTTCTTACAGCTCTCACTTCTGTGGCACAACCAAAAACTGGCCCAGGGGCAGAATCTGGGTTCATGTGGCCCTGCAGATGGTCCTGAAATGGGCAAAGGGAAATTTGGTAATGACAGGCAGGATGCCCTGACCTTCTCCTTCAGAGACTCCAGGAGACCTCTTCGGCCTGGGCTCTGCCCGAGGCCTTTGGCATGGGCTAGGGCACTGGGCCACCATTAGTGCTCACTGTTGCCGTCAGCATTGGGTTGAAGGTCGGACTGGGTGGGCTTGAAGGCCTCTTCCAACCAGACTGATTAGAGCAGCCCCAGCCCTGGGGGGGTTTAAGGTCAGGCTGACTGTGGCTCTGGGCAACTTGGTCTAGTGGAAAGTGTCCCTGCCCATGGCAGGGGCGTTGGAACTGGATGATCATTGAGGCCCTTTCCAGCCCTGACAACTCTGTGATTCTATGATTGTGCCTCTCTCTCTCCCTAAAACAAACAGGACAGCAGGGTACAAGGCTTACACTGGCATAAAGAACTCTTCCCTTCCTTCTGTGCCCTGCTGGGTCTAAAATCCAATTAAAAGCATCCAAAGCTTGGCTGCACTGCTGCTGCTTTTCATCAGCACAATCTGAAAGCTGTAAATCCTTCCAGGCTCCCAGGACAGTAATGCTGCTCACGCGGAGTTCAGAAGGGATTGAGCGAGCACCAAAGCCAAGTGCCTGAGCCAGCAGCAGGGTGCCAAGGTCCCTGCAGCAGGGAAGCCCTTGGCTTGCCTCTGTGCTGCCTGCACAGGTTTGATTCACAACCTGCAGGGCATCACAGGCTCTGCCCTGGCACAGCCTCCTGCCATTCCCAGGCACTGTGCTCTCCCAGGGCATCTGCAGAGACCTCTGGTTCCTGTGTGTGCTGTTGCCCCAGCAGCTGGTAGGCTTTTGGCATGGGCATCATAAGGGACTTGGTGCCCAAATGAGAAGAGCCTGCTTCTGCCTTTGGCACCCTGGCAGAAACCAGAGTTGTCTTTCCTTTGATACATGCAGGTGGCCAGGGGGTCAAGGGTAGGGAACCCTGAGGGTGCCTGGCCCTGAAACTCCAGCACTGTAATTGTGGAGGCTTAAAGAATCCAGAGAGTCATGGATGGGTTAGGTTGGAAGGGACCTCAAAGCTCATCCAGCTCCAGCCCCCTGCCATGGGCAGGGACACCTCCCACCAGCACAGGTGGCTCAAGGCCTCATCCAGCCTGGCCTGGAACACTTCCAGGGAGTCAAGGAGAGACAGAATCCAGACAGTGTAGTAGATGTGGTGTCAGGCAAATGCATCACAGACTGGCTCAGGCTGGAAGGGAGCTCAGAGCTCATCTGCTCCAAACTCCCCACCATGCCCAGGGACACCTCTCAGCTAGACTCAGCTGCTCAAGGCCTCATCCAGCCTGGCCTGCAACACCCCCAGCAAGGAGGCAGCCACAGCCTTCCTGGGCAGCCTGTGCCAGTGTCTCACCACCCTCATTCTAAAGAATTTCTTCCTCATCTCCAGTCTCAATCTGCCCTCCTCAAGCTTCAATCCATTCCCTCTCATCCTGGCACTCCCAGCCCTTGTGCTAAGTCCCTTCCCAGCTCTCCTGCAGCCCCTTCAGGCACTGGCAGGCTGCTCTAAGGTCCCTCTGGAGCCTTCTCTTCTCCAGGCTGAACACCCCCAGCTCTCACAGCCCATCCCCACATGGCAGCTTCCCCATTCTCTGAGCATCTCCATGTCCTCCTCTGGACTCTCTCCAGCAGCTCCATGTCCCTCTTCTGCTGGAAGCCCCAGAGCTGGAGGCAGTGCTGCAGGTAAGGTCTGAGCAGAGCAGAGTTTAGAGGTAACAAAAGATCTTGTTTGAGGGTATGAAAAAGCTGCCTGCAGTGGCTGTTAGCTTGTGGGAGAACCACAACCCCCAAAAGCTGTCTCCAGCTCTCCCAAGAGCATCAGTCAGGCCCCCTACAGCCCAGTGCTGTGCAGCTGCTCCTGCAAAGGAAGGTTCTGTTCTTCCCTGTTGTGCACAAGCAGTGGCATCACCTTGGCAGAACAGCTTCAACTCCAGCAGCTTATTGTGTTGTTCTGAATGGCCACAAGCACCTCCCCAGCAGGACAGCCTGAGGAAGATGGGCAGTGTTGGTCGTCTTTTGTTCTGCTCACTTCAGGAGGAGAAGTGCAGCTGGTTTTATCTACCGAGGAGGGGAAGATGTACAAAAGTGGATTCTGATACTCAAATGAAATTACTGTTCTGACATTCCTTCTGCTCTAAAGATTAACCACTCTAGGGCCCACCAGAGATGCCCTTTATTTGACATGGGTCACAAATTAGAGGGCACGGTTCCAGGCCCAGCCTGCAGATTATGATTCTGTACCACTGAGAGATCAAAGGTTGGCTTAGGAAGCTCCTAACTGTATGCAGGGAGGATGGCACTGGATGGGCATGTGTGCAGCAGGAAGTAAAGGGGGGGTCTCCTCTGGAAGAGAACTGCTGCTTTCATCTGTGTGGGCAATGAACAGGCAGTGGGATGGCCTGGGCCTCTCTTCTCTTTCACACAGGCTTGGAGATGTGACAAGCCCTTCAAACATTAAACACAGCTCAAGCAGTGATTAAAGCTGACTTTACAAATTAACTGCAGGGAGCTCAAGATGTGGTGTGCAGTCCTGCCCGCTCTGAGCTGTGTCACTCAGTGCTCATAGCAGGCCAACAGCAGCAGCCACTGCTGCTCCCAGCAGCACATACCAATGCTCGGCCTCAGAAAGCTAACTAAAGGTGACTTTGGCTCTCCAGAAGCATGGCACAGCACTGGCAGCATGGTGAGGTAAAGGAGAGCAGATGCTTACTGAGTTGTGCTCTTGCTGGAGTATCTTCTCATTGCAAAAGCCACCATGGCTCTGAAGAGGTACTCCTCGTGAGCATCCCAGGCATACTGCAAAGCAAGGGGGAAAGAACCAGCTTCAGTTTCAGCAGCACAGAGAGGGAAAGGAATCACTGCACTTGAAACACTTCTTGATCAGGAAAGTGGATAAATGCTGTGCCAAATTCCTGACCATCACTGGGTGTGCACAGAGGACTCTAACAGCTGTTAGGAAGTGCAAAGGATGTTTCAGATTGGAATGTTCCCCAAAGCTGACCACAGACTGGCCTAGAGCTCTGCCCTCACAGCTGCACCAATGGCCTTGCCTCCTGCGCTGCTAGGTTTCAGCTCTCTCACATAGCTTCACTGGGCTCCTCTGGGCTTTCAGCTACAGCTGCAAGAACTGCACCTACTGCACCTTTACAACAAAGCCATGACTGAGGCAGCCTAGAACCACAGAACCATAACAGCACAGGTCATAGAGCCATAGAATGGCTCAGGCTGGAAGGAACCTCAGAGCTCACCTGCTCCAACCTCCCCACCATGCCCAGGGACACCTCTCAGCTAGACTCAGCTGCTCAGGGCCTCATCCAGCCTGGCCTGCAACACCCCCAGCAAGGAGGCAGCCACAGCCTCCCTGGGCAGCCTGTGCCAGAGTCCCCAGGTTTCAGGTTTCATAAATAAGGCAGTGCAAGGCAGAGGAACAAAAATGTCATCTCAGAACAGGGAAAAAACACTGTAGTGAGGAGCTCCAGCCCAGGCTGACAGAGAAAGCCCTTAAAAGCCCCAGAAAGCTGCAAGAAGTGGTACAGAAGACCACCAGAGAAAGCTCAGCAGAAACCAGGGGGCTGATGAAGTGAGGAGAAGATGCTGCAGACCACCTCGTGGGCAAGTGGGGAAGAAGCCCCAAGAAAACAGTGATCAGAGGTGAGATAGAGATGGAGCTGGCTGTGGGCTCCATGGGAACAAGAATCTCTGCCCAACCACAGGCAGAAGTATGTATGGGGGAGACACCACCCTGATGAGGAGGGCAGGAATATCTTTTAAGCTAATAAACTGTATGACCTCAGCAGAGGTGTGCATGAATTGCCAGAAGCCAATTTCTAATCTCCACTCAGGTGGCCAGGTGCAGAGAAACCTGCACTGTTCTACTGCAGGGCTCTAAAGGTTCACCTTCCTCCTCCAGCTGCCCAGGCCTGCACTGCAGCTGCCAGCTGAAGGTGCTGCTTCTGTCCTTGTGCTCCTGGGAGGTGCAGCTGGCAGGGGGTTGGACTCGGTGGCCTCTGGAGGTCACTTCCAACCCAAACCATTCTGTGGTTCTATGAAGGCATACCTTGTGTTGCTGTGGAGGAACTGCATCTGCAGCCACCCTCTAAACCACAGCTCTGCTATCAACCAAGCCTTGCTGATGGTACTACAACCATTAGTGTTCACCACTTCCTCTGCTCCACCGAGGGACACAGAGCTCAGCTCAGCTGCACCTGCCAGGCTTTGCCTGTTAAGGAGGAGCAGAATTAGACCCAGCTGACTGTGAAAGGCTCTTGGTGCAAGGCTGGGTTGGTGAGGCAGTGGGGGAGAGCCCCTGAGCACAGGCTGCTGATGGGGCGAGCGCTGTGGGAGCTCTCTATAGAAGACACAGTTTCAGCTTGTTGAACAAGACCATCATGTTAAAAGATTGCCCTGACCAGCATGACTTGATCTAAGTGCTGGCCTGGCTTTCAGCAGCACAGGGCTAGGGCCCTTCCAAGGGACCTTCCCAAGACCCTTCCCTCCTTCATGGTCCCAGCCAGCCACTCAGTCTGCAGACACACGGACACACTCCTGGCTCCTGCTTGGTGCTGAGGTGCCAGGTGCACATCAGCCTTTCTCCCCTTCATCCTCTGGGAACAGCCTGACTACCTGAGACAGAAGTGCACCTCCCCCTTCAGCTGGCTGCAGCCCCTGAGGTGGCAGCTCTCCGACTCTTGGTGACAGGCACGGACCTCTCAGTGCACAACCCTTCTGCTCGCTTCCAAGTTGTCTTTGGTCCCCTTGCATTAACCCTCGACCACTCTCCTCATTCCATGAGCAGGAAGTAGTGAGTGACCACCAGCTGCCCCAGGAGCCACTCATGAAGTGGAGACCATCCTCAGAGACTCATAAATCACCTTCTTCCCATTAGGGCTTACAGGCACCACACTCCCTCCCACCCCTTATCCAGCAACGTCTCTGTCAAGTCCGACCCTGCTGTGCAAACAAATCGCTGGCAGTAACCACTCACAGTATCTGGGCTGCTGCACTGTGATGAGCACTGTGCAAACACTCTGCATGGCACTGCCTGCCTCCAGCTCCAGCCTGCCCTGGGCACAAATCAGAAAGTGGTGTCCTGCCCCTACCAGCCTGACTCAGAGCAGTCAGCATGCACCAAACCGTGGGGACAAACACACAGACTCAAACATAAAATTATCATCTAAACATGAGGAGGAACTTCTTTAATTGAAGGGTGCTAAGGCCCTGAAGCAGGCTGCCCGGAGAGCTTCTGGAGTCTCCTTCTCTGCAGACTTGCAAAACCTACCTGGATGTGTTCCTGTGCAACCTACTCTAGGTGACCATTCCCCCTTGGCCTGGCTGCAGACCCCTTCAGTCAAAGTTCCTCTGCAGCCTTCCTGCAGGATCCCTTCAACTCCTGGCAGGGAGCTCTGAGGTCTCCCTGGAGCCTTCTCCAGGCTGCACACCCTCAGCTCCCTCAGCCTGTGCTCACAGCAGAGCTACTCCAGTCCTGGGAGCATCTTTGCAGCCTCCTCTGCTGGGGACAGCAGCACTGGAGGCAGGATTGGAAGTGAGATCTGAGCAGAGCAGAGTCTAGGCACAGAATCCCCTCTCTTGACCACCTTCCGCATTTGTCTGGCTTATGAAGTCACCAGAGGAGTTGGGTTCCTGCCAATGTTAAACCCTTTCATAAGTCAGGGTCATTTTAGAAGGGCTGCTACAGGGACTGGAGGTCCTCATACTGACAGAGCCTGCTGCTTTTAGTTTCCCTAGTCAGACACCAGACTTCCAGTAGAGATGACCAAAATATTTCAGACAGACACACAGCTGATTTGCTCTGAGCACTCTAAACTGCTATGTCCTGGGCTTTGCCATCTTTCCCAGCACTGCAGGCCAGAATGGAGCACTCACTGCTCTCATACCCCAGTCTCTCCTGCTCACACAACTGCTTCTTCATTAAGGCCAAGGACTTGGATTATCCCAAAGCATTTCAGTCCCCATGAGACCTGCCTGTGCACCACAGGCAGAGAAGGCAAACACCCAGATCCCTCCCTTAACAGGCAACAGAGATATACTTGAATGCTCTCTCCAGATCATGTCTGCCTGAGAGTCTGATCTGAAGTCCCATTTCATAGAGCCCAAACAATCTCTCCCTGCCTGGCTTCCCTTTACAGCCAGCACTCTCCAGCAGAAGTGCCTTCCCCAAAACAGGAACCTACATTTCTGCAGCACTTCTCATACATGAAGTATAACATCTCTGGGGACAAAACCCAAAAGCTTGGAGGGAGAATTCTGTTTGTGGTAAGGCAGGCTTGGGAATTCTGTTTGTGGTAAGGCAGGCTTTGGAATTCTCTAACAGGAGCCCAGCTGGAGGAGCAGACCAAGCACATGGAAAGATGTGGTTGCCTGGATTGTGACCTGGGCAAGTTCACAACAAACTGCCTGTGCTGTCTTCAGAAGGGTTACAGCTCCTGTTCTCCTTGGGCAGCTGCCCTGTGGGGCAGGAGAGGGGAAGGTGTTGTACTTACTGCATTCTCTCCCAGCGCTGTTTTGATGCTGAGCCGCACCTTGAAAGCATTCTGTGCATCTGGCACGAAGAGAGAAGAGCAACACATCAGTGACAGTCAGCCAAAAGAGTGCTTGAGAGCCTTTCCCTCTCTAATTATTTCACAAATGGTAGCTTCCAAACGTGTCTTAGAAGACTCCCTGGGTAGGAGAACAGAAGTTGCTAGCACAGGAAAAGCTGCAGGTCCAATGAGGTTCCCCAGGACCTCTTTAAAGGAGCCCAACTTCTGCAATTTGCTAACCCATCCAAGAAGCTTCAATATTCAGACTGGAGACAGTCAGTTACAACAAAAATCTGATAAGCTGACAGCTTTGGAGGCATCAGCTTACAGCTACATTTACCTAAGAAAGGATGTGGACCAGCTCCAAAACTTACCTGGCTTGCAGAGCTCAGCACGGGCGGCAGCAACTACAGAGACAGTGAGAAGCACAGCCCATAACATCCTGTCAGTGTGCAAGGGCTGAGGCAGAAAGCAGTGAGTTTCCCTTCTAAAGCACTCTCAAACTTTCTGTGATCCAGGATTAAAGCACCAGCAGCACAGTGAGCAACCAAGTAGGAGGTTTAATGATTAACCCTGGCTGTTTTAGCCAGAACGGGCACCAGAAACAGCTGTCTCCTGAGAGATGTTCACCACCTTCCTCTGGACTTCAGCAAAACAAAGCCTCTAACTAATTCCTGATCTTTTCTACAAAGTTTGACATGCTGCTGCAGGCCAACCCTCGGTGCTCATCGGTGTGATGTCAGACAACACACACTGCCAGTGGGTGTCACAGCAGAGCAGCCAGCAGCCACAGCAGCTGCTACCTGCAGCTCGCTTGCCACCACATCCCAAAGGAAGCTGCTACCTGGCTGGCCCCATGGAGGCACCCTGAAGGCAAAGGAAGACTGAGAAGCCTTCTCATCCCTCCAGAAGAAATGCCTGATGGACACTGAAGCCTTGGCCTTTAAAACAGGGCTCTAGATTTGTCTGTCATTTGCCTTCAAATTCGCAGCAGGGCTGGCCTGGTGGCCCCAGTCCCGCTCCTGCGGCCTGGCTCTGGAGCTTGCCTGACCCCAACAGAGCAAAAGCTTTCTTCTGCACAGCCCCCTCACAGCTGAGGCAATGCTTTGGGTGTCAGGAGAGGTGGAGAAATCTCTTTCTGCTGTCAGAGGACTGTCACTGGCTAAGGCCACGCTCTGTGGCTGCGCATCCAGCACCCATGCATGGAAATGCCTGGATGCTGCATTCAGCACGAGTCAGGTCTCCACCAAGGTGGATGCAGGAATGCAGGAGAGGGAATTCAGAAACTCAGATGGATCACATGTGCTTGGAGAGTCTCAGCAGCCTGGGCAGCAAGTCTGGGCAACTGGATGCCCCTCTGCTCCCCTGCTTTGCTTAGTGGCTAGTGCCCACACCGAGCATCACCTCAAAATGCCTCTCGGTCAGGCCTTTAGCACTGAGAAGGGTCTTGAGACTGAAAACCCAAGGATCTCCACAGCAACAACTGACAGGGAAGAAATGTTGCTGAAATGTGACACTGAACTGATGGGTGACAATAACCAGCACATCCTAGCTCTGCCAGCTGGAGGCTCAGGCAGTGGAGAGCTCTCTGCTTCACTCAGCTGCTCTCCCTTAGGGAAGGACTAATAACCCATCTTTAAAAGTCATCCCATCGAGCTGCTGCTGCCCTCTGTTTACTCTTCCCCAGGCAGCTGTACTCAGAATTATTGGGAGCATGATCTGCTTCGACGTTCCCTCTGCACCTGTGACAGCACAGCAGTGATGGAGCCATTTCTAATGACAGCCTCGATTAACACTGCGCATGTGCCAGAGGCCTGGAGCAGGCTGCCCAGAGAGGCTGTGGAGTCTCCTTCTCTGCAGACATTGCAAACCCCTCTGGCTGTGTTGCTGTGTGCCCTGCCCTGGGTGCTGCTGCTCTGGCAGGGGGCTGGGCTGGATGCTCTGTGGAGCTCCCTGCCAGCCTCTGGCATGTGTTGGTGTATGCAGATGCATCCCAAGCAGAGCAGCACGAGCTGAGCAGATGCAGGCAAGACTGCCACCTCTGCACAGGATCTGCAACCGAAGCCAAAGCATCTCCCAAGAGCAGGCCTGGCTCTGTGTCCTGTGCAACACAGGCACTGCTCCACTGCCAGCAGCTCAGCTGGTGGCAGCACTGGAGAACCACCCCCAGCACTGCCCACCAGCACCCCCAGAACTGTCCACCAGCACCTCAGCACTGCCCACCAGCACCCCAGGTCCCTTTCCCTGTGTGTCCAATAGCTCAGTCCCCAGCCTGTACAGATCCATGAAGTTGTTCTTTCCCAGGTGCCAGACTCTACCCTTGGCCTCGGTAGATTTCATTCAGCTTCTCCTCACCAAGCTCTGCAGCCTGTCCGGGTCTGTCTGAATGGCAGCACAGCCTGGGGGGTGTCACAACAGCTCCCAGTTTGGTGTCACCAGCAAACCTGCTGGCAGTGCCCTGTGTGCCCTCAGGCAGGCTGATTACTCTACTGCATACACTGCCCTCGTTCAAAGCCCTACTTCTCTTTTTGCTCCAGATGAATGTGCCTGCAGGCTGACAGTAGCAGCAACTCAGCACTCCCCCAGTGCTCCTGACCTCCAGAAGTTCCTGGTTTGGCTGCACTTCAGGTGCACAAGAACTTGGCCTTCCAAGCAACTCGGGAGCGGACTGCAGTTTGCATATGACTTGGTAGAACAAACCCCTTCCATCCTCCATCAGCAAGGTACATTCCTGCTGCTTTCAGTGCCCTTCGAATGGAAAATCCCAGGAGAGTAAAATATTGATAGCTGTCAGAGGAGTTAATTAACAGCTGTGCCCAAACCTAGCTTCAGTTTTCAAATTGGACAAATTAACCATCTTAAACTCCGCAAAGTTAATCTTTGGTCCCAAAGAGTTCTGTCCAGCTCTCAGGAGGAGAGTCTATGTGCTTCTGCCAGACTTGGTCACTCATGGAAATGGACCTGGAGACCTGCAGATGGAAGCCTTGGGGGTGTCAGTTGGTGACAAAGTGCCCAGGAGCCAGCACTGGTCGCTGGCAGCCCAGAGGCAGCTGTGTGTTGGCTGCAGCCAGAGCAGGGAGAGCAGCAGCACAGGGAGAGGATTCTGCCCCTCCAATCTGCTCTGCTCAGACCTCACCTGCAGCACTGCCTCCAGCTCTGGGGCCCCCAGCAGAAGAGGGACATGGAGCTGCTGGAGAGGGTCCAGAGGAGGCCATGGAGATGCTCAGAGGGCTGGGGAAGCTGCCATGTGGGGATGGGCTGTGAGAGCTGGGGGTGTTCAGCCTGGAGAAGAGAAGGCTCCAGAGGGACCTTAGAGCAGCCTGCCAGTGCCTGAAGGGGCTGCAGGAGAGCTGGGAAGGGACTTAGCACAAGGGCTGGGAGTGCCAGGATGAGAGGGAATTGATTGAAGCTTGAGGAGGGCAGAGTGAGCCTGGGGATGAGGCAGAAGTTGTCCAGTATGAGAGTGCTGAGAGTCTGGCACAGGCTGCCCAGGGAGGCTGTGGCTGCCTCCTTGCTGGGAGTGTTGCAGGCCAGGCTGGATGAAGCCTTGAGCAGCTGAGTCTAGCTGAGAGGTGTCCCTGGGCATGGTGGGGAGGTTGGAGCAGATGAGCTCTGAGCTCCCTTCCAGCCTGAGCCAGTCTGTGATGCATTTGCCTGACACCACATCTACTACACTGTCTGGATTCTGTGTCTCTCCTTGACTCTCAAGCCACTGATTTGTGTATAATCAGTAAGGATAAAGAAAATGGAGAAAATCCAATTCTTGTGCTCATGTTTCCAAGAGGCAGGACAGGTCCTTCCAGAACCACTCTGAGCACCTGCAGTAGCTGGTGCATTGTTTTCTTGCCAGGGATCCTCCTTCCTACTACTGAAATGTGTGAGCTTAAGGCAGCTCTTCCCTCAAGTACGAGGGGAAGTGCCCTCACAGGCTCACGGAACGTTGGAAGGGACCTCTGGAGGTCATCCTGTCCAAGCCCTGCGGGGATAGGAGCACTCAGGGCAGGAGACAGTGAAATGTGCACAGGAGCGCCTGTGGCTTCCCCCTGTGCACAGACAGGGTCTGGAAGGAAGGGCACAGCTACGGCACTGCTGAAGGCAGCCTGGAGCCTTGCAGCCGCAACTCCCTAACGCAGGGAGCGCCACTGAGGGGCTTGGGCTGGGCTCAGCCAGTGCCCTCCCGGGCTGGGCTCCGCCAGTGCTGTGCCGGGGGCCAGCGGTTGAGGACTTGCAGCACACACCACACTGCCACCTCCTGCAGCTCCGCGGCACCAGCGCTGCCTCATCTCGCCCGGAAGGGCTGCACAAGCAAACCCCCAAAGCCAGGGGTGGTGTCGAGCCCTTCATTGTAAAAGACTACCTGGAAGGTGGCAAAGTAACAGCAGAGGAGTCGTGGTCGCAATGGGCACTGGGCACACAGGAGCTGCTGGCTGGAACGGGCACCTGCTTGCTCTGAACAAGCACTGACCTTCAGAATGAGGAGGAAGATGAAGACGCTCAGAGTGCTGCTAATGACCAGCAGGATAATCAATCCTGACTTTTAAAGACCCCGCTGCTGAGCTCTACTGGCAGTAGCCCAGGCTACTCATGCCATATGCTACCTCTAGGATAGATTCTGCTGTCCCCAGCAGAAAGAGGACACAAAGCTGCCGGAGTGAGGCCAGAGGAGGCCACAAAGATGCTCCCAGGGCTGGAGCAGCTCTGCTGTGAGCACAGGCTGAGGGAGCTGGGGGTGTGCAGCCTGCAGAGGAGAAGGCTCCAGGGGCACCTCAGAGCTGCCTGCCAAGAGCTAAAGGGATCCTGCAGGAAGGCTGCAGAGGGACTTTGGCTGAGGGACAGAAAGACTGTAGACAGACAAAGGGGGAATGGTTTGGAGCTGAGGCAGAGCAATGTTAGAGTGGAGCTTAGGAAGAAGTTGTTGAGTGTGAGGGTGCTGAGAGTCTGTAATAGGCTGCCCAGGGAGGCTGTGGCTGCCTCCTTGGTGGGGGTGTTGCAGGCCAGGCTGGATGAGGCCCTGAGCAGCTGAATCTAGCTGAGAGGTGTCCCTGGGCATGGTGGGGAGGTTGGGGCTGATGAGCTCTGAGGTCCCCTCCAGCCTGAGCCATTCTGTATGAAGAAAGCTCCTACACTGTGGCTCATGACAGTAATTTAGATCTTAATCAACACTCTGCATCATTAATGGCTGTGAAAGACATGCCCAAGTACATTGCCCCAAGAGCTGCCATCTGCAGTACACAACACCAAGGGTTGCCGACAGCTTGTGTATGGAGCCCACCACAGCCACCATGCTCTGGGCCTCCTAATTCATTTCCTGCCATGAAATGGGTTTATAATCCGGACAAGGCAGGGTGCCTTGGAGATGATGCCACTGCCTTCTGCCTTCCTCCTTACCCCTTACCTGCTGCCATGGGCTGGCTTCTCCATCTGATGCCAAGGCCTGTCTGTCTGCCTGCCCTGTCTCTCCTGTGCAGTTTGCTTTTCAGGCCTCCTGGGATACGTGATGATGTTGTAAGAAGCGCAGTTCCCGGGGAGAATGGGGGCAAGGTGGTGGCTGTGTGGGTGCAGCCTCAAGCAGGGTCAGCCCTGCAGCTCTCTGCACGGTGCCAGCAGCCTGGTTGCAGGGGCAGGGCAGTGGCCAAGCTCTGTTCCCAAAAGCAGGCTGCTTTGGGAGCTCCCCTGCAAGCCAAGCCTCTCTCCTCTGGCTTTCACTGGAATTGGCCAGGCATTGCAGCAGGCTGCTCAGGGAGGTTGCCGAATCCCCATCCCTGAAGGTGCCCAAGAAACCTGTGGTCATGGCACTCTGGGACAAGGTTCAGTGGCCACAGCGATGCCAGGTTGAAGGTTGGACTCAATCAATAGTTTAGAGGTCTCCTCCAAGCCAAATACCTCCATGATTCTGTGATGATGCTGTGCATCAGCAGCGTCAGCTAAACTCACTGGCCTGGCGTGCTCCAGCTGCAGCCTCCCCTGCTCCCGAGGAGCTGCAACACGTCCATCACCCACGTTTACAACAGCCAAGGGGCACTCTAGGGGCTTGCCTTGAGAGGGTAGCCCACATCTGATGCTTCCAGACATGCTGCACGAAGTCCCTGACAGCAGGCAGAGAGCATAGGCTCTAGTTCCTGCAGGTGGGGCCTGTCCCAGGGACCCAGGGAAGGCAGTGCCACACGTGGGGCAGACCAAGGCGACTGGGCATCGTGCCCCATGGGCACTGCTCTGCTCAGCGGGGCTGGCGCCAGCACGACAAGGGCTCAGTGGCCTGGCTCTGGTCTAGTCTTCCATAGGCTGGGATTTAAAATGCCACTCTTCTGTGCATTCACTGAACCCTAGATCCTTTGGGCAGGAGGAGTAACAAACTCCATCACATCTGCCTCAATATCCAGCTGGAGACCAGTGCCAAGTGGAGTTACTCAGGGTTCTGTAATGGGTCCAGTGCTCCTAACAGCTCTGTCAGCGACATGACAGTGGCAGAGGCACCCTCAGCACGTTTGCTGACAGCACCCAGCTGCCACGGACTCGCTGGAGGGCAAGATGCATCCAGAGGATCCTGACGGGCTGCAGAAGTGACCCAACGGCAGCTGCACGAGGTTCAGCAAGTCACAGCGCAGGGTCCTGCACCGAGTCCGGGCTGAGAGCAGCTCTGGAGAGTGAGCGCTGGGGGCGTTGGTTGCTGAGATACTCTCCATGAGCTGTCAGAACTCTCTTCAGCGACCTGGATCCGCACATAAGCCGCTGGACAGGAGGCGCCGCGCCACAGGGCCACCGGCCCAGCCGCCCGCCGCCGGCGGCCGGAGCCCGGCAGCGAGCAACGCCACTCCGCTTGGGAGGGCAACG
>VWYK01089848.1:19807-53857 GCA_013399775.1 Semnornis frantzii
GTGGTGGGATGGGGGGAACGGCGCCGCGGGGCCCTCGGCGCTGCCGGGGTAGCCCCGGCCCGCCTAGGGAGACTGGGCTGCTGCGTCCCGGCCGAGCGCTCTTGGGAGGTCGCTAACAGGCTGGGGCGGCAGTGGTTCGCATGCCCGATCTGCTGGCCGGTGGGGGTCAGCCCCCCACGCCCAGGCAAAACGGCGGCCGTTGGGCAGTGTGAGGCTCGGCGAAACAGCTGGCGTGTGGAGATGTGCGTGCTGGCATGAGCCACGGCCGGCCCTCGCCGCTCATGACAGGATTCCCGGTCCAGGCCTCCAAGCCTTTGCGAGCAGCTACGCTCCGCGCCTGCTCGCCAGTGCTGTGCGTGGGGAGGAGAGCCCCAGACCGGAGTCAGCCGAGGTGCCGCTGTTCCCTGCTCTTCAGGGCTTTAACCACCTCCTTATGTACTGCGGCGGCCTCGGTGAGAAGAGAGTTGTGCTCTCCCTTCCTCGAGCTTCAAGAGCATCCAAGAAAGCCTGGGAGCTGGGAGGGAGGTATCCTCTGCTATTAGCCGTAGACATCTGCTGAGTAGATTCGTTTCAGGCAGGTGGCATTACAGGGGGAGCCGCTGGGCTGGTGATCAAAGGTAGAGGGCTCAGATGTGGGCACTGCATGTGGTCAGGCCTTGGCATTTTAGGGCGAGCACTCAACTACCAGGATAAGCACCATGGCATTGCTGGTGGCACACAGGGGTGTGCAGATGTAGAGTAACCCTGAATGGAAGGGTCAGACTTGCAGGGGAGGTTTGGCCTGTCTGAGTTATACCTCTGGACTCTTCTTAAATTCCATACTTGTAACGAGGAAGAGTTCACTCTCTTGTCAGTGGTTGTCATGGCAGAGTGAGGGGAGATGAAGATCATCACTCCCTCCTACTTTCCATTGCAAAGTGGTTAGAAAGAGGAGAGTTGGAAGGGAAACTGACAGAGATGGGGGTGATGTGAAAAGGCTTGCAGGTACTCGGAGTATTTAACCACAGTGAGAGCATGGTGCTGTTTCTACACAGCCTTGCAGAGCTGCCAGTCAAGATGAGTCTGGCCAAGCCTTAGTGGCAGAAGAGTATCCGTGGTGGCTCTTCAATGTGCTACTGTTATCTGTACATTGAGACTGCTGCCTGCAGGGAATGCCAAGGCAGAAGGGAAGGGACTTAAAACTCCATACCCTGTAGCAGAGAAGAGGACTAGAAGCTGCCAAAAGGTGTGCCACAGTTACGAGGCAGGAGGTGCCCACAGTTTTTCTTTACACTCTTATCCAGTGACTCAGCTTTGGGAACTAAAGGAGATATCATGGAACTGGTGACAAAATGTGAAGCACTGCAGTGCTCAAGCAGCAGCATAGAGTGGTTTGGGCTGGAAAGGACCTGTAGAGTTCAGCTAGTCCTACCCTGTCAGAAGGGACATCTTCAGCTGGAGCAGGTTGCTCAGGGGATTGGTTATCATTCAGTCCTGACTGGTGTTCAGGGTTACCTCCACTCAGCCACTGATGCACAAGTTGAGCACTCACAGGATGGTTAGAAAGGACTCCTGGAAGTCGTCTAGTCCAACACCTGCTAAAGCAGGTTTGCCTGGGATTGCAGTGTGCAGGTGAGGTCTGAAAATCTCCAGAGAAGTAGACTCCACAACCTCTCTGGAATCGGAATCACCAAGGATGAGACCCTGTGTGCTGTGTGTGGGACACAGAGAGCTGCTGGGGTCTCCATCTGTGGAGACTTCCAAGGCCCACCTGTGTGTTTTCCTTTGTCATCTGCTTTAGATGCTGCTGCTGTGGTGGGGAGGTTGGACTGGATGATCTCTGGAGGTCCCTTCCAGCCCCTCCTATTCTGTGGTGTAACATAGTTGTTGCTGCTGTCCACATGCAACTGTGACAGGGGAGCTGCAGATTAATGTCAGGTATCTCTGCAGGGCTGCTGTGTGGTGAGCAGCTGTAAGAGTTGCAGTCTGTGGGGCCTGTACCATTGCTGTGAGTCAACACAGCACTTGCAAGAGCAAAGCCCTTTCCCCATGCCACTCTATCCCCACAGCCACCAGCAGTACAGAGCCATTCTGAAGAAAGAGAAGCGGAAAAAGAAGCGGCAGGCGCTGGCCAAGCTCAGAGACTCAGGTAATTGCTCTGCACTGCCTGTGAGCCCAGCAGCCGCACACCCCCAGCTCCCTCAGCCTGTCCTCACAGCAGAGCTGCTCCAGCCCTTGGAGTGTCTTTGTGGCCTCCTCTGGAGTCACTCCAGCAGCTCTATGCCTTGTTTCGTGTTTCTTCTCAGAAGCTACAGAAAAAGATGAATCAGTATCTGAAGATGAAGAGGAGGAACTGGAAGAAGAGAATGAAGAAGAAGAAAAAAAACTTGAGGCAGAAAGGTAAAAAATGTAGCAAATGGCATCTCTGCAGTAGATGGGTTTGTAGTCAGTCGCAGTGGGCTGCTTGGAAGAGTGTCAGTGTATTCAGTAAAACAGACATATTTTGACATGAATAAGTCTGAAAGAATCTTCTCTTCTACAGAAGTTTAGAGAAACTGGACTGACAAAGTTGAGTTGTCTGCATGACAATGGCATCAGTTGTGGGCAGGCATTAAATCTTTCTGTTTCTGTTCTCCTGGATAGGCAAAAACTACACGAACAGTGGCTGCTGAGAGAGGAAAAGGCCCAAGAAGAGTTCAAGCTTAAGAAAGAAAAGGAAGAAGCTGCAAGAAAACGTCAAGAAGAAGAAGAGGTAATGAGTAACCTGAGTGCTGCAGTTGTATCTGGCAGTGTGGGAGCTTTGGTGTCACATCTTAGAGAGGGCACTGCCAGCAGGTTTTGCTGATGACACCAACCTAGGAGCAGTGATGACACCCCCCAGGCTGTGCTCCCATTCAGCCAGAGCTGGACAGGCTGCAGAGCTCGGTGGGGAGAAGCTGAATGAAATCCACCGAGGCCAAGGGTAGAGTCTGGCACCTGGGAAAGAACAACCTCATGGACCTGTACAGGCTGGGGACTGAGCTGTTGGGGAGCAGCACAGGGGAAAGGGACCTGGGGTGCTGGTGGGCAGAAGGATGCCCTTGAGCCAGCAATGTGCCCTTGTGGCCAAGAAGGCCAAGGGCATCCTGGGCTGGATTAGAAAGGCTGTGGTGAGTAGGTCCAGAGAGGTTCCCCTGCCCCTCTGAGGGCCCTGCTGAGGCCACGTATAGAATCTTTTGTCCAGGTCTGGGCCCCTCAGGTCAAGAAGGAGCTCAGAGAAGTGGTGGAGAGAGTCCAGCCGAGAGGCAGAGAGCTGATGCAAGCAGTGAACATCTCCTGTGAGGCCAGGCTGAGGGAGCTGGGGCTGGGGGGTGGCAGCAGAGGAGCCTGAGGGCTGCCCTCAGTGCTGTGCTAAAGATGTGCAAGGCAGTGTTGGGAGGACACAGCCAGGCTGTGCTCAGGGGTGGCCAAGGGCAGCACAAGGGGCACTGGGGGCAAGCTGGAGCAGAGGAGGTGCCAGGGGAACAGGAGGGGAAACTTCTTGCCTGTGAGGGTGTCAGAGGCCTGGAGCAGGCTGCCCAGAGAGGCTGTGGAGTCTCCTTCTCTGCAGACATTGCCAGCCTCCCTGGTTGTGTTGTTATGTGTCCTGCCCTGGGTGCTGCTGCTCTGGCAGGGGGTTGGGCTGGACGCTCTCTGGGGGTCCCTTCCAGCCCCTGGCACTCTGTGGCTCTGTGAGCTTTCACTGTTCTGTAGTGGAGCCACTTCTTCCAATGCTGGTGGGTGGAAGCATGAGCTCTTCTTCCATTCCAAAAGAGCAGGGTTTTATAAGAAAAAAAAAAAAGAAGAGTTTAGGTCCAAAGATTTAGTTGCCTGTGACTGGATGAAAACTTAATGGTCAGGAAGTCATGGAAGGGCAGAATCCCAGCTTGGAAGGGCTACAAGGATCATATAGTCCAACCTTTCTTGGCATAACCAATGTCCACACTGTCCAGCTGAAGCTTTGAAGTGTCTAGTGCTGGGGACTGCACTTCCCTGGGGAGATTATTCCAGTGGCTAATTGGTCTTCTGGAAAATCTTCTCTTGTGTCCAAGTGAAATGTCCCCTGTAGTGCTTGTACCCAGCACCACTTGTCCTTCCCCTGGAGTCCCTGTCAAAAGGGAGTCTCCATCTTCTTTGTAGCCACCCTTTAAATACTGGAACATGGTGATAAGGCCTCCCCAAAATCTTATCTCAAGGCTGAGCTAGCCCAGTGCTCTCAGCCCTCCCATGGCAGACCTCCCATTCCTCTGCTCATCTTGTACCCTTTCCTGCATCCTCCCTCTTGCTGTGCCTAGCAGGGACCAAAACCAGACACAGCATTGCAGGAGCTGTAAGGCAGCAGGGCAGCTTTGCTTTGACCCTTGGTAAGGTGTTTGTTCCCTCCAGTAACTGCTGTTTGGCTTTGTTTTTCATGATAAAGAGGAAGATCAAAGAAGAATGGGAAGAGCAGCAACGAAAAGAGAGAGAAGCAGCCCAGCAGAAGCAACAGGAGAAGAGAGAGAGAGAGGTGATTCCTGGCAGTGGGAGGACACCCATCTTGCACAGACTCCTCACCCCCAGCTGCAGCAGTCTCTGCCTGTTCAACAGGGGTTTTCTACTCTGCTTAGCAAACGCAGAAATGCCTTAATGACTGCTTCATTCCTTGTGTCTCAACTCCTGGCACTGTTACTCACTGTTCAAGAGGACCTGTGGAGTCCATATACCTAGAAGGGTTCTTAATAGTGTGTCCTTTCTGACATGTAAATACGAAGGCATGCTGGCAGTGCCAGTTCTGGTCTGGGCACCTCCTTGCAGCATGAGTTAGAGGCAGTCATTATGTAGTGTCCAGCTGAGCACAGCCAGGGTTAAGAAGCTGGCCAGTGAGGATCTGGAACATGGAATTAGATTGCTGCTGTTCCTTAACACAGCTCTTAACCAGAAGCTCTTCTTTACTGCCTCAGCCAACAGGATGGATCTCTTTGTGGGTGGAGAACAAAAGCCTCCTGAAGTGCAGGTCGCTGGTGGCATTTCTGTTACCCATCAGATCTGCAGCAGCTTTAGCAGCTGACAGCTGGGTGTGAGCTGCCCTGTGCACAAACCCTGCCTGCTGCCAGTGTAGGGCAAGTGCTGCTGGCACAGCTCTGCTCAGAGCAACTTCTCCATGGCTGAGTGCAGGCACTGCACTGGGAGGGAGCTTGCTGCTCTGTCTGGGAGCCATGGCAGGAGAAGGGGCAGGAGCAAGCAGTGTTGTCTCCTGTAGTTCCTAGTTGAGTGTCTCTAGTTATGTGACACTTGCCTGGGAAGTGACAAGGAGCAGCAGTTGGTGTTTTCCTGTCTTATCTCCTCTCCTGCTACATGTCCATTTCTCTCCTTGCAGAGCAGGGTGACAAAAATGTTGCTCAGCTCCTTTATCTAAGGTTGAGCTACGGTCCAGGAGAGTTTAACCACTGCAACAGGAGTGTTTTGTTCCTTCCCTCTCCTTGCGTCCTACCCAAGCCCTCAGTGGACTAATTCGGTTCTCCGAATTAGGTGGAAGTTACTTTCTTTTTTTTGTTTGTTTAGTTGTTAATTTGGTTCTGTGTGGGTTACAGTTTTACTGGTTTAATGAGTTAAATTATCTCACAGGGCTAAATTATCTCACAGAGGGCACTGACAGACACCTAGAGGGAAACTGAGATCCCAGACACCCATTTCAGCAGTGGGAGGTTGGTCAGTTGATTTGCTCTGTCCCTTGAAACAGCAGTTTATCAGGTTACTCTACTCCTGGCTTAGTGATTTAAAAGCAGGAATAAATGTGCTCTCTTGAAGACCAGAACAGAGATTTTCTGCTTGGGTGAGAGGGTTTGTGGGGGGGGTTGGGGTTGTTTGGGGCTTGGAGATGTTTTTTTGGTTGGTTTGGTTTTGGGTTTTTGGTTGGTTTGCTTGGTTTGGTTTTCTTTACTAGGATAGGTGCTGGCTGCCATGCTCGATGATCGGGACCAGCTACTGGGTCCTCATCTTGGCCTGCAGATTTTCATGTGGATTTGCCCTCCCCTTTTCCCAATGTAATGAATTCTCTTACAGGTCAGAACAGTGCCAGCAGGTGTTCTTGAGCTGTTTCTGTTTAAATGTGCTGGAACTTCCTAGAAGAGTTTGTGAGAACAGCCAGTTCTGGGGAGTGACTTTCTTGTTCTGCTCGGCCCACTGAGGAGGAGGAAGGGGAAGGATATCCTCATTGTTTTTCTGTATGTGGAGGGCCACATCAGTCATCTTAGGATATGAGAGTTTCTTTTGGCATGTTTTGCTTCAGCAGAGGCTCACTAAATGCCTTTTTTCTTCCCCCAGAATGTTCTAAATTAAAAAGTTTAGTGCAACTAAATGATGATGAATTTAATTGTAACCAGAGTGAGTACTAGAGCAGGAGACACATTTGAGTGTGCAATACTTCAGTGACAGATTTAAAAGAGAAAATTGCACTTTTTGAAGTTACCTAGCACTAAGTTTGGGAAATCACCTCCATGAGGGCCTTGTCTGGTGTATCCCTTAACAACTTTGTAGTGCACAAATAGCACCAGAGCAAAAACTCAAAGCTCATCAAACTGTTATTATGCAGAATCCTTGAGTGCTGTCAGTGAGGTTCTTAACTAAAGGCACCAGATGTTCTGGGTGTCCTCAGGGTTTTCACTGCTCCTGTCTTTGCACCCTTTCCAGGCAGCTGTACAGAGGATGCTGGATCAAGCCGAGAGCCAGGTAATGCTCAGTGCCTGTTTGGCAGAACTGCCAAATGCTGTGAGTGCCCTCCCAACCCTGCCCTCTAGCGCCTGCCCTGTGCTCCCGGCAGCGCAGCCAGGGCTGAGCCTGTGCTGGGCTGCAGCAGCTGTCAACAGCTATCTGCTGGGCGGGCACTGAGCTGCTGGAGTGAGGCCAGAGGAGGCCACAGAGATGCTCCAAGGGCTGCAGCAGCTCTGCTGTGAGCACAGGCTGAGGGAGCTGGGGCTGTGCAACCTGCAGAGGAGAAGGCTCCAGGGGGACCTCAGAGCTGCCTGCCAAGAGCTGAAGGGATCCTGCAGGAAGGCTGCAGAGGGACTTCAGCTGAGGGGATCTGCAGACAGGCCAAGGGGGAACGGTTTGGAGTTGAGGCAGAGCAGACTTAGACTGGAGGTGAGGAAGAAGTTGTTAAGTGTGAGGGTGCTGAGAGTCTGTAATAGGCTGCCCAGGGAGCATCTGAGTCTAGCCAAGAGGTGTCCCTGGGCATGGTGAGGAGGTTGGAGCAGATGAGCTCTGAGGTCCCTTCTAGCCTGATCCTCTCTGTGATAATCAAGAGAAAAGGTCTCTGTCAGCAGAGACCCAAGGCACTGGGAAGCTGTGTCCAACACTGCTTTGGGTGGCTTTAGCTTGATTGTAGTAAGAGTGCTCAGAATTGCACCTGGATTTCACTGGGGGTTTTATTTTTATGTATTTTATTATGTATTGCTTTATTCTTTTCTAATCCTCTGTGTTTTAACGTTGTGGTTTTTTTTCCACAGCTGGAGAATGGTGTGACCTGGCATAACCCAGAGCCCCCAGAGAATATAGGAACAGAGAAGGACAGAGCAAATTGCCCATTCTATATCAAAACAGGTTCCTGCAGATTTGGAGACAGGTAATCCATGGAGTAAATACCTTCTCAGGAATAATATATGTTTTAGGAAAGAATTGATTTTAGAAACAATACCTAGAAGTGGTTTTGAGAGGTGGCAGGGAAGCAGCTTCACTGGGTCATACGACAAGTGAAGAACAATTGCTCTATCAGCTGCTGTCAGCTGTCTGTGTTGCTGTGCTTCATGGGGGAGCCCAGGTACTGAGAGCAGAGCCAGTGCCTGGCTGGAAGGGAACTGCTGATTCCTTATGGACAGTGGCTGAGGGTGCAACCTGGTTGTGGTGCTCCCCTGAACAGACAGGTGGAGACAGGTTTGTCTTTTGTTACTAGTGCAGGCCTGATCTGTGGGGTTTTGTCCTTATCTAATTTACGTGTGCTGCAGCATCCAAAAAATCAAACCTGAGGTGGCCTAAAGCAAGCTAAGGTCCATCTGCAGTGTAGGGAAAGCTGCTGTGGAGCTGTCAGGACTGCCCTGTTTGTGCAACGTGTAACAGGCAGTGGTGCACAGGCTGTGCAGCAAGGCAGCTCCAGCTTGGTGATTGCTCACACTGATCTCTGTGCTCCAGACTCCCAGAACTTCAGCCTTGTTTTCGTGAGAGACAAGCAGAAGAATCATTGTCCTCGGGATGAAGGTCTGGGGGACACTGGGAATGCTCACATCCAGCTGAGCTGGGGCAGTGCTGTGTTGCTTAGTGGCACCGAAGATAGCATTTCCACCCCTGGTTAAATATCTCTAGTGGTGAGATGCTGAACAGGTTGCCCAGGGAGGCTGTGCTGCCTCCTCCCTGGTGTTCCAGGCCAGGCTGGATGAGGCCTTGAGCAACCTGGGCTGGTGGGAGGTCTCCCTGCCCATGGCAGGGGCTTGGAACTGGATGATCCTCAAGGTCCTTTCCATCCCTTCTAAATGTGTGATCACACATTTATCCCCAGTTAGCAGAGGTCAGTCAAGCTCTTGGGATGCTGCAGAGGTGGCACTGAGAACCAGGCTGTGCCGCCGCAGGGCAGAAAGCTCTGTGCCAGCTCCTGCTGCCCACAGATGTGCTTCAATAACTGCAGTGTTGCTCTTCCCCTGGGGGACTTCCTGCTGTCCTAACTGGCAGTGTGGGTGCCCCCAGAGCGTGCTGACAGAGTGGCTCTGTTCCCTCTCCCTGCCCCGGGTGCCCAGGTGCTCTCGCAAGCACAACTACCCCACGTCCAGCAAGACGCTGCTGGTGCGCGGCATGTTCCTGACCTTCGGCATGGAGCAGTGCCGCAGGGACGACTACGACACCGACGCCAGCCTGGAGTACAGCGACGAGGAGACCTACCAGCAGTTCCTGGAGTTCTATGAGGATGTGCTGCCCGAGTTCCAGAACGTGGGCAAGGTGGTGCAGTTCAAGGTACGCAGCCAGGGCAGCGCATTCTTAAACCTGTGCCAGATGCTGTGGATGCTGCGCTCCAGCAGCCTGAGCAAGGGTTCTGCCCCAGCCTGCCCTAGTTGCATCCTGTGGACACAATCACAGGGTGACAGAGGCTGGAAGGGAGCTCCAGAGAGCATCCAGCCCAGCCCCTTGCCAGAGCAGCAGCACCCAAGGCAGGCCACACAGCAACACAGCCAGGGGGCTTGGCAATGTCTGCTGAGGAGACTCCACAGCCTCTCTGGGCAGCCTGCTCCAGGCCTCTGACACCCTCACAGGCAAAAAGCTTCTCCTCCTGTTCCCGTGATACCTCTTCTGCTCCAGCTTGTTCCCAGTGCCCCTTGTGCTGTCCTTGGCCATCCCTGAGCAAAGCCTGGCTCTGTCCTTATAGAGAGCTAAGTTTACGTGGATGTTGAAATTTGTCGTCTTTGTGTATTTGCTGTGCTGAATGCCCTCTGCTGGATTTTTCCCATTCATGATTTTTTTTTTCCTGTGGTAAAAAGAGAGACCTGTGAATGGAGAGCTGGCAGATAAGCCATGTGTGTTAACAGTCCCATGGTGTCCCAAAGCAGGCAGCTCAGATGGTGAAGTCTTGTAGCAGAATCTGTCCCAGCATCCTTTTGCACTTGCCATTGCTGAGGGCTTCCCTGCAGTCAGCAGCAGGCACACAGTACCTCTCCTCTTGGGGGCTCCAGCTGCTAACAGCTGAGGCTGTGGTAGCATTTTGAGCCAGAGGGAAAGGGACTCTGCAGTGCTTGTATGATGAGATTTAGAGGTGAAAAACCCTGGTGTGGTTTGAGGAACATCCCCTCCATATTGCAGGAGTATGGAGTGAACATCTTTGGGGCCAGGCTGAGAGAGCTGGGGCTGGCAACAGAGAAGCTTGAGGGGTGCCCTCAGTGCTGTGCTAAAGATGTGCAGGGCAGTGGCAGGAGAACACAAGCCAGGCTGTGCTCAGAGGTGGCCAAGGGCAGCACAAGGGGCACTGGGGGCAAGCTGGAGCAGAGGAGGTGCCAGGGGAACAGGAGGGGAAGCTTTTTGCCTATGAGGGTGTCAGAGGCCAGGAGCAGGCTGCCCAGAGAGGCTGTGGAGTCTCCTTCTCTGCAGACATTGCCAGCCCCCCCTGGCTGTTTTGCTGTGTGCCCTGCCCTGGGTGCTGCTGCTGTGGCAGGGGGCTGGGCTGGATGCTCTGTGGAGCTCCCTCCCAAACCTTCACTCTGTGATCCTGTGATATTTGGACTGGTGGATGTCAGCACTCTGTGCTCCACCCTAGAGGGCAGGATGCAGATTCCCAGTGGAGCATGGGCTGAAATGCTGTCTTCCCACCTCTGATAGCAGCATGGTGAGAGCTACGAGCTTGGCAGCTCTCAGCTTCCGAAGCAGAGGTGCAACTGCACCGTGATTCCCATAGATGACCAGAACCTGCATGTTGGCTGCAGGGATCTTAGCTGTGAGTGAGATGAGCCCCTGCTATCTTTTACAACCAGGTTCTGCACAAACCCTTCCAGCAACCCAAGAGTTTATTGTACTTTCTGGGAGGCTGCTCTGGAATCTGGCAGATCCTGACAAAGCAGGATCCTGATCTGTTTCCCCACCTAAAAACCTCCACGGCAAAGTTGCTCTGGCATGTCCTTGTATTATCTCGGGTTGTTTGCCTGCTCACCCTGTCACCTTTCATTACACAGCTGCTTCCTTGCTGTACCTGAAGCCTAGTCCAGTGCACAGAGAGGTGTTCTCGAGGTCAGCCAGGGGTCACTCACCAAAGGAGCTGCTGGCCTTGTCTGTGCAGCTGTCAGGAGAGGCCTGGGGGCAAAGGGAGCTGGGCTCACAGCCTGCGCTGCAGAGCTGGCTTCTGGCCTGCTTTGGCCTGCCCCGCTCAGACCCTTTTAAGTTCACTTGTGTCTTTTTGAGAGCTTTAGATGTACTTTGGATGCTAAAGCATGATGGAAAAAGGTGCTGCAGAAGTGCACAGTGAAAGGCTTCAGCTGTTCTGCCTCCCCTCCCAGGGATGCTGTAAGGTGAATTGCTCTGCAGATGGTTTCAGCACAGTGAAGTCCACAATGCCCTGTCAGGCTACTGCCCATTGCCTTCAGATCAGGGCTTGGCTGCTGCACAGCAGGGTGGCCCAGATGGGCACAAGACAGCTGAGTACAAGCTGTCCTGTGGCCCAGGTGAAGAGAGGTGCCAGAGTTAAATCTGAGCACAGTGCTGGGAACACTCATCCCTAACTAGGAGCTCTGGGGTGGGCTTTTTGCTGCAGTGAAGAGTTCACAGCAGAAAGTAGTGTGTAAGTAAGTTCATCCTGGGGAGCTGTCAGAAACTAGAGCGGTTGCCAGCTCAGCATGCAGCAGCTGCTGCTCACCGGAAGTGTCCCTCGAGCTAACTGCAGGTCTCCATCCCCTCAGGTCAGCTGCAACTACGAGCCCCACCTGCGAGGCAACGTCTACGTGCAGTACCAGTCGTAAGTACTCACAGCAGTGCAAGGCCTTGGGTGCTACCACTCAGCCATTCTCACACTCCATAGGAGCCTGGGATGGGTAAGTGGCACCTTCAGTGACTGTGTGACAGTAATGCTGTGCCATTTGTGCTTTGTGAAGGGAGAAGGACTGCCAGGCAGCCCTGGCTCTGTTCAGTGGACGGTGGTACGCTGGCCGGCAGCTTCACTGTGAGTTCTGTCCTGTGACCAGGTGGAAAACAGCCATTTGTGGTGAGTGCCAGAGCTGCATGGCTGGGGGGGAGGGGGCAGGGAAAGAGTGCTTGTGGCAGTGCCCTCATGCAGCCCAGCACACAGCTGCCTGCTGGACTGCAGCCAGAGGAGTGTGGGCAGCAGGGCAAGAGGGGGGATTCTGCCCCTTGGCTCTGCTCTGCTCAGACCTCACCTCCAATCCTGACTCCTGTGCTGCTGTCCCCAGCAGAAGGAGAACACAGAGCTGCTGGAGTGAGGACAGAGGAGGCCACAAAGATGCTCCCAGGGCTGGAGCAGCTCTGCTGTGAGCACAGGCTGAGGGAGCTGGGGGTGTGCAGCCTGCAGAGGAGAAGGCTGCAGAGGAACCTCAGAGCTGCCTGCCAAGAGCTGAAGGGATCCTGCAGGAAGGCTGCAGAGGGACTTTGGCTGAGGGGGTCTGCAGGCAGGCCAAGGGGGAATGGTTTGGAGCTGAGGCAGAGCAGGGTCAGACTGGAGCTTAGGAAGAAGTTGTTGAGTGTGAGAATGCTGAGAGTGTGGCACAGGCTGCCCAGGGAGGCTGTGGCTGCCTCCTTGGTGGGGGTGTTGAAGGCCAGGCTGGATGAGGCCTTGAGCAGCTGAGTCTAGTTGAGAGGTGTCCCTGGAGCCTTCTCCTCTATAGGCTGCACACCCCCAGCTCCCTCAGCGTGTCCCCATAGCAGAGGTGCTGCAGCCCTTGGACCGTCTTTGTGGCCTCCTCTGGATTCACTTGCAGCTCTGTGTCCTGATGCTGGGGACAGCACAAGTGGACACTTGCTGGGACTGGGCAGTTCAGTTGATTCAGTTCTTTGCAATCAGTAGGTGGTGAAGACGGCCTAACCAGGTGTGGTTCCTAAACAGCCACTCCTCGTCTCTTGCAGGCTTGTTCGAGAGGCAGAAGTGTCCCCGGGGGAAGCACTGCAACTTCCTTCACGTCTTCAAAAACCCCAACAACGAGTTCTGGGAGGCCAACAGGGACATCCGAGCCTCCCCCGAGCGGACTGGCCAGCTGGCTAAGAACTCTGAGCGCAGGAGCAGGGCGAGCCACCGTGACGAGCACCACAGCAGGGCCCGCCGGAGGGGCAGCCCCAGCCCGGAGCACTCGCAGCGGCGGAACGGCGAGTCCGAGCGCAGGCGGAGCCGCCGCAGCCGGAGGCACCGCTCGGGGCGCTCCCGCAGCCGGGAGCGGCGCAGGTCCCGCAGCAGGGGCCGCAGGAGGAGGGGCCGCAGCCGCAGCCGTAGCCCGACGCGCAGCAGAAGCCGGAGCAGGAGCTCCTCGCGGTCCAGGAGCAGGGGCAAAAGGAGGTCGAGCAGCAGAGGGAGAAGCAGTGAAACCCCCAAAACCAAGTGAGGGCTTCGGCGGTGCCGACTGGTGCGACACAGAGCTGACATCTTCCCAGTAGGGCAGCAGCTACCCCAAATAAAGAGTTCTTGCACATCAGATGTTGCTTCCTGACAAAGGAACCTAGTTCATTGTGTGCTAAGCTTCAGAAAATTCCAAGTGGAAGTCCTGTCCAAGGTGTGACTGTCCAGTACTCAACTCTGTCCCTCTGAACTGCTGCAGCACCTGGATCCCTCCCGAGGCCGAGCAGCTAGAGAAGTGCAACTCGTCTGGGACAGGCTTCTGTCTGTGTTGTGTGTGCTGAGTGTTCACTGTCTCTGCAGGGAGCTGATGCAGAGCAGGAAGCCTGCTGTGACCCACACCCTAGCCTGCAGGCTGAAGAGAAGGCTGGCACTGGCTCTTTCTGGAGCAAGTGACTCTGATGGTGTTCTGAGCTGGAGAGAAGGCATCTAAAGCTGTTGGACTCTGCAGTGCTTGCCCAGGAGGAGCTTTGTGGTCGTAAGTGTTGGATTGTTCTCTCTCCCCTGAGCTCATGGCCTGCAGGGATTGCAGTGGGCTAAAGCCACACAGGAACAATCAATTCATTGAGTCTCTTAGTCCCGAAGGAAGAGTGGAGGCCATGCACTTGTAATGCTCCAGGGAGGCTGGGAAGTGCTCTTGCACACCTCCTGGCTGCACAGCAGCTGTGGTTGAGAACAAGAGGGCCTGTGAGGAGGTGATGGAAGGTCTGTGCCTGGTGCTGAAGATGTGGGGGTGATGGCTCCAGGTACTTGCAGGGTGGCTGAAGAAACCAAAGGGTTCATACCTGAGAGATACTCTGGGGAGGGCAGGACTTGCCTAGGCCCTCCCAGGCTGATTCTGCAGCTGAAGGCACCCTACTGCCTGCTGTCCCTGTGGTCAGGGTGCAGAGCAGGGGCCACAGAAGTGCACCTTTGTGAACTGGCAGCTGCATGTGCAGAGCACCTGCGAGTGGGCAGAGCCTTACAACTCACCTGCTCTTAGAGGGACTGTCCTGCAGCTGCTGAACCTCAGCCACCCCCTTGGGCACCTTGGTGTCCTTGCAGGCTGTGGCACTGCAGGAACACGGAAGGGTCTGCAGACATTTCTCTCTCTCTCTATCTCTCTCTCTCTCCAGGCTCTCCAAAGAACGTGGGGCTCTTGTCTTTAGGATAGCATTGAGACCACTTGAGTTAGAAGCCTAAAGCAGGCTTGAAGTGCCCCAAGCAGCTGCTTGTGATGACTCCCAACAATGCCACACACAGGCCAGCAGCAAGCCTGGGCCTCCAGAGCTGCCCATAGCATTCCTGCCAGTAGGGAGGTTTGTGCCCCTGGCTAGCCGCAGGGTGAGTGCCCATTGCTTCTGGCTAGAATGTGGATGCTTTGACCTTCCTAATGCACCCTGCAGCTAGCATGCTGCTCTGTGTTTCCCTTCTGTGCAGCTGCTGTCCCACCTGCAGCAAGCACAGCAGAAGCAGTAGGTGCTGCTGTGGAATTGCAGCCTGACACTTGTCAGCAGTGCAGGCAGGTTGGAGCTTAGGTACTTTGATTTAGTTTTTTACAGCTGTAGGAGCTGTGCTTTGCTGGCACCCCTGGGCACTAAGAACTTTGTTTGCAGGGTATGTTTCAAAGGCCAGGCAGCTCTGCCTGCTCTGGCTGACACCTTTGGGACCACCCCTTTTCACCACCTTGCTTCTCCTGACCCCACAGCCAGCTCTCCCTGAGGCTTCTGGGTTTTCATAGCTGCTCCCTTGGCCTGTAGGGTTGCCTGTGCAGAAGGTGGCAAACGTGTGGGTCAGTTCCCTGGGGCAGAGCTGAGCTGGCATTTCCAGCTTGCTGAGACCACCAGCAGCCCAGCCACTGCTTCCTGTCCCTGGCGCTGCCTGGCGCTGTGGCAGCAGCTTGTGAGTGGGCACTGGTTGAGGCCAGTGTGGGTCCTGTGGCTGTCAGGAAGCATTAGCTGAGTGGAATCAGAAGTGGGAACCTGTGAGCAGCTGGGTGAAGTGAGCAGAGCAGGATTAGAAACCAATTACTGCCCAAGAGCCACGAGGGCATTCCAAAGGGTATTAGGCTGCTTGTCTCCACAGGCTTGTGGTGGGAGCTGGGAAGCTGAGCTGCTGTGTCTTGCACAAAGCTTTCCTAATGATAATGACAGAGAAGAAGCCCTGCCAAGAGGTGCATGCAGAGGCTGAGATCTCTGCTTCTGCTGCTTTTCCTGGCTGCAGCTTCAGCTCTCTTCTCTTGAGCTCTAGACTCAAGCTTCCAGGCTGCAGTTGTGCAGTGTAGAGCTGGTGGCTGTAATCAGCAGGCTCTTTGCCACAGAGTCCTGTGGAGCTGGCACTCAGGTGGCATTAGTTAGCACCAGACCTGCAGCTCGGCTGTGTTCTTGACTCCAGAGTTCAGAGCTTTCAGTGTTGCCTCCAGCAGTGTTGCATGCCTGGAGCTTACCAGCCAAGTGAGCTAAGGAGACTGCAAGATTTTAAGTTCGGTTCTTTCTCCAATGGGGGAAAGCTCCAGAAGGGATTTACAGTGGCAAGGAGTAGCCTGTTCTTGCCTCTGCCACAGACAAGCCTAGGTGAGGTGAGCTGTTGGTCAGGGTTTGGGTTTGGTGCCTGCTTATGAGCAGTGGCTTTCAGAACTCTCACCTGTGAACCCTGCAAGCATTGTGCACATAATGCTGCTAGGTGCTGGCGAGGGCAGCGGTGGTAGCCCCCCACAGCTCATTTCACAGGGCACTGTCTCCAGCCTGCTGCTGTGGCAGGAGGAAAATAGCTGAGTTGGGCAGCCAGGCTGTTGTCTGTGCAGTGGTGGAGGGGGAACGATGCTGGCGTGGCAGGCACAGCCGTAGGTGAAAGCAGCATCAGTGCCCAGCAGCCAGGGAACCAGGCCTGGCCCCTCACAGCAGTGGGCTGAGGTGTGGCTGCCTGGCAGCTGCCTCCCTGGCATTTCCTAGAGCAGCTAAGCACCATCACAGTGGGGAGCAGAGTGCAAGACTGGCTTCTGTTACAGAGGGGCCACAAGCACCTGGGCAAAGACCTTGGCTCCCCTCTCCGGCCCTTCCCTGGCTCAAGGGCAGACAGTCTGGTATGCAGCCCAGGTACCTTTGCAGCTGTCCTTGGGTGTCTCTCAGCTGCAGCTTTGCATCACGGTGCTCAGGGTGCCAGCAGCCACCCTCAAGTTTACCAGTGGCCTCTGCACTGAAGTAAGGCAGAGCCTGCTGCAAGCTGCTGCCCACCCTGGCTCAGCACTGCCCACAGCAGACTGCAGGCTGAGCCATTTAACTGCAAAGCTTCATTTAGCGTCTTACAGCCTCTAAGGAGCGAAGCTGCTTTGTGCTTTCCCTCCAAGTTTGTTGCCATTGAAGTCCTGTTCTGCTACAGCTCTGCAGCACTCTCCTGCCAGCTGCACTCGGGCAGGCTCTGCCTGCAGCAAACCACACTCATGGGCATGGAGGAGTCACACTTGGAACCATGAGACAGGGCACACAGCAAGCCACAGCACAACCTATGGAAAAGGGACTTGAGGCAGCAACCAGCAGTATGGTGTCAACCCAAAAGGAACAGCAGATGTTTAGCAAGGGCCTTTTGCAGACCAAGACTGAGTGAGGAAGCTGAAGACACTCAAGCAAGCCAATAGTCACTTGCCTCAACCACCTCCAGTCCTGACTCTTCAGCTTCTCCCCATAAACAATGGGATCTGCTGGGCTGGCAGGTTTGCCCCAGGCTTGGACAGAGCACAGCAGCAACCAGTGCTGGAGCCCAGGTTCAGCTGAGACTCTGCTGGTGCAGGCTGCAGTGCCTGGCTGCCAGCTGTGGGTGAGGAGCTGGCTGGTGAGGCTGTGTCACCCAGCAGGCTCCCCCCACAGGTGCTTTGTTTTGATTCCCAAGTGAAGTGGCACTTCCCCCTGGATTCTACCCTGTAAGCCTTCCCCAAACCTGCTAAGTTACTGCTTTCTGTCCCATTTCTGTGGCTGTAAATAGCTGCTCTTGGCCACAGCACCCTCAGCCCTTTTGTCAGGAGGTGCTGCGGAGCAGCCAAGCACTGCAATAAAACTGCCCTTGGTTTTTGTAAGCCAGCCCTGCGTGGCCTCTTCTTTGCTCAGCACAACTGACAGCACCCACACAGCAATGGTGTAAAAATGGACATTTATTACAGCTAAACCGAGGTGACAGACACAGGTCAAACAGTTGGTCACGACCACAACAAAGCTTAATCCAGCCAAGCACAGAGGAGTGACAGTGGCAGCTTGGGAACACCTGGAGGACAGAGGAGATTGCTTTGGGGTTGGCTTGAGCTAAGGTCACCACTGCCACCATGCCCGGGGACATCCTGCTACCCCTGCCTCTAGCCCTGCACCTTGTGCCCTAGGATAAAAGCAGCTCCTAGCACCCTGTTTGAATCCCAGAAGGGCCACAAGCAGATGAATTCCAACAGTGGGAGCTCTCAGGCACCACCGCAGAAGTGTACAGGCCCACCCCTGCCCAGCCCCTCTGCTACCACAGACATTGACACCAGGATCTGAATCGAGACTTGCAAGTGGCAGCACTGAGCCTTTCCTGGGGGGTTAACTTGAGCCAAGCTTACAGCAGGCTCAGCACAGCCCAGCTCTCCAGATGGCTGAGTGCTTCCAGCACCACCACCCAAGTGAGGTGGTGTGAGAATGTGGCACTGCTGATCCCTAATAAGCCAAAACATTGACTCCTGGAGTGAAGTTAGCAGAGAGGAGAGGGAGGGGAAGTCTCACCTCCTCAAGGACCATGCAGACACACAGCAGAACTTGGCTGCTCCAAAGGGGAGAGATGAATCTCCTGGAGTGCAGCTGTCTGGGCTCAGAATGACTACAGAGCTCTGCTCAAACTTCCAAAGGCTACTCACTGCCACGTGTCTTGCAGTGACTCCACTCGAGAAGCTAACAGTTAACAGCTCTCACTGCAAGCCAGCTGGGTCAGCTGCACATCACACAGCAGTGGGGAAGGGATGTGCCACATCTAAGTCCAGAAAAGCTCAGAATCAACCAGATGTGCCTCATGAAGCATGGGATCACAGAACCCCATTGTGGGCTCCATTATGCAACTCCTTTCTCCTCTCTGCTCAAGCTAATCCCAGATCTAGAAACAATTCCCTTTTTTGGCTTGGTTTCTGTTTCACCTGCATGCATTGCCACAGTAAATGTGCAGAGCTTTGCTCCAGGTAGCTACACCTCCACATAGCTTCCTTTCCAGACTGCAGTTTGCTCGCAGCATCACCACCTTACCAGTTTTCCCCAGCCCGAGCAGCAGGTGCCAGCAGGATTCTTTGGTATAATGATCAAGTCAATAGCAAAAAGGTAATTTCCCATCTTTGTGCAGCAACTGGAACCAGCAGAACTCTCAGACAGGTGGTGGCCAACCAGGGAGATGAAGTCTTTGGTTGCATGAACAGTTTGTACACCATCACATCTGGCAGCTGCAGTGGTCCGTGGAGCTGCCCCCAGGCAGCTGTGCTGGGGCACTATGCCAGGTTTATTTCCTGAAGTCAGGTTTGCTTATAAAAAAACAGTAAACTCTGGAAGGCAAACACAGCTCTCCTAGGAGTGCAGTGAGGGGAGACACTGAGCTCCAAACTAATTCCCTTTTCCTTCTGAGTTTTGAGCTTTTGCTTCTGGTTCCCTTTCCCGAGCAGTGCTTTTCTCGTAGGCCTGAATGGAGCAGCTTAGCAGGACAGGAACTACTGACAGACAGACAGCATCTGACACCATTAGCTAAACATGACAATGAGGGCAGTGGACACTGACAGGATGGGACACTGGGGTGGCAGCAGCTGCGGGGAAGGTTTATGTCAATCCAATTTCTTCAAGTACACTACGAGGGGTCTCTGCTTCCTAGGGAGGGAAAAGTTGAGAGAGTGGTGAATGGCCCCAGGGCTGCTGCTGAGCAGGAGCCACGCAGGGGTTGGTGTGGAAGCTGCTTCACTGCCAGAAAGGCTCAGTCATCAAAGTATCCAAGCACTGCAGTTTGCAAAGGTGGCACCAGCTGCACCTCCCAAGATCTGTAAATTCATTGCCATGGCTCACAGGCAGGGCTGCTGACTTTAGTGTTCTTAAGCACCGTCAAAATAAAGCACTGGAGATGCACCAGCAGGGACCAGGTCACAGCCCAGTGACAGGGAAAGGAACTGGGGAGGAAAGGGAGAGCAGCTTGCAGTGCAGTCAGGGAGTGTCATGGTGAATTGTTGGGTGGGTCTAGGGAAAATCTGTGAGGGGAGCAAATCAATGGCTGCATGAGATGAGTGATGGAAGCAGGACACAGCATCCCTTCAGGGTTTATTCACTGCTGCCATGCTCGGCTCATAAACCCAGGCCCCTGTGGGTGCAGCCTCAAGCGGGGCCAGCCCTGCACCTCTCTGCACGGTGCCAGCAGCCTGGTTGCAGGGGCAGGGCAGTGGCCAAGCTCTGTTACCAAAAGCAGGCTGCTTTGGGAGCTCCCCTGCAAGCCAAGCCTCTCTCCTCTGGCTTTCACTGGAATTGGCCAGGCATTGCAGCAGGCTGCCCAGGGAGGTTGCCGAATCCCCATCCCTGAAGGTGCCCAAGAAACCTGTGGCCATGGCACTCTGGGACAAGGTTCAGTGGCCACAGTGATGCCAGGTTGAAGGTTGGACCTTAGAGGCCTCTTTCAAGCCAGATGCCTCCACGGCTCTGTAACAAACTGAGCCCTGCAGCAGTCAAGGCACGGTCAGGGCTGTGCCTGTGTTAATGCACAGCAGGCAGAAGGCTTTAGGCTAATCCTGACCTTAAAAAGCTTTGTTTAGAGTCAGTGCCACAAGACATTCCCAAGCACTGGCACCAGTTTTGTACTTCTCCTTCCCGCAGCAGTTCCATCAGACCCATCAGGCTGCTCCTAGCCAACAGCACAGTGAACAAACAGGGATGCTGTGTCCCGATGGAAATGTAACCAGCTTAGGTACCCAGATAACGAATACACTTACTTTAGCATCCTAAAACAAGACAGGGCACGAGGCAGGAAAAAAAAGCAGATAACAGTTAAGGCAGCAAACACCAATTGATTTCTAGATGTGTTTTGGTGACAGGCTTTAAAAACAAACAGCATGGAACACCTTAGGCCCTGCAGTTCACACCGCACCATGGGGGCAAGTTCACAACCGTCCTTCAGTTGGTGTCTGAGGTGACTGAGCACTGGAGGGGCTGGGAAGTCAGGCAGTGCTTGGGGCAGGCCAGCTCTGAGAACTCTGAGCTCCAAACCCAGCAGCAAGTAAGAAATGGCAAGACGGAGGCAAAACTGGAAAGGTAGCGCTTGGCTTGTTAAAGACACAGCAAGCCTCTGCCCACTGCTGCAAAACTGAGCTGCTCAGGACTGCAGAGCCCTGTATGAAGGCAGGCAGTAGAGCAGGTCTCTGTGTTAGAGCGCCAAAAGGACACAGTGCTTGAGGGGAAGGCTGCAGCACAAGGAGCAGAGCCTCTCACACTATACCCACAGAGGGTAAAGCCAAGGCCTTGGGCTGCCTGGCCCCTGCAGCACTCACTGAGGTTTGCCTTCTCCAAGCCTAGAGTAGTAACCCCGGGGCTGACCATGCCTCCTGAGGTGCTCATCAGCAACTCCACCTCCAAAGGAGCGCCCAGAGGCTGAAGTGTTGTGCTGGGGGACTCCTTCCACCAGTTCTGGCACATTTAAGAACCAAAGGGTGAGTTCTGCTGTGTCTAGTCCACCTTCTGTGCCTCAGCAAGTGTCAAACACTTCACCCACACCCTGCAGCATCCCTCACTACCTGCAGCTCAGAATGACCAAAGGCAAACACTGCACATTTGAAACAGAACAGAGATGAAGTAATCCACATGAGACACAAGTGCATGCAGTACTTTATTTCAGCCATGCCAGGGAAGCTCGTTCATGACCTAGGCAGCTAGAAGCAAGCAGCTGTGTACAGACAACAACAAGGCCAACATCTCGTTACAGCTCAAGGCACAGCATTTGGCACCAACAGGCATGACAGAATGCAGGCTCAAGCAGCAGGACCCAGACATCCAACCACACTGGGGGTGTCTTACAGACAGAGGCAAACTTGGAAATGGAAACCCACTCCCTGGCAGCTGCTTCTCTGGCATTTCAGAATGCTGCAGCTGCACTCCCAGGTTTGTGGCTACTCCTCCCAGTCTCTGTCAGTGGGCAGGTGCACAGCAGTGCATTGGCACACCTGCAGCTGGCTGGGGTCACCTCCCTTGCCAGTCACACCACGTGCAAGGGCAGCACCGGTTCAGGTTAGCAATTGCCGCAGGCAGGATGTGACAGATGCCCTCTGCCCACACCTTTGAACGGCAGGGAACTTGTGACCCTCCCCCTTGTGACAGTGCTGATACCCAAGGTGGTCTGCACTCACAGCTGGAGATGCCAGCTGAAGGAGACAGTTAAGGGTGTGCTGCAAATGGGTTTAAAGCCCCTGCCCAGCCTGGCTGTTTGTGAGGCAGGCAGCTTGGGCCCTCTTCCAGGAGCAGCTGCTCAGCTGCTCACGACAGGGCTTTGAATCTTCCAAAGGCAACGCTGTGCTTTGGGTCTGACAGGAGCCCTCATGGTTACCCCTCTTAGGTTCCCCTCTCCACGATGGTGTCAGTCCCAGAGAAGGCCTCTGCTGTGCACCCCTTTGGCTCGGGCAGGTTCTGTTCAGTCCTGTGCCACAGCACTTCACACAGTGCTGCTCCGCTGCTACTGTCTGTGCACAGTCAGCTACAGGCTGTCAGTGGCTGCTTGAGCACCACAACTACTCTGACAGCTAAACACAGCTCAGGCCGTGGCAGGGTGCAGGTGTTGCAGTCCAAAGATGTTTAGCTCACGATTTCAAGCTGGCAGACAATAACAAAGTTAACCTGCAGGGCAAGGAGCACAGGTTCTGCTGCAACGAGACACACGGAGAGACAGAGCTGGCAAACGGGGCAGGAAGGTGCAGCAGCAGGGCATGGCTGTGGCACTGTTAGACTGCAGACGAGTGGCTTCACCGAGCTGATGGCAATGTTGGCATGAGTAAGTCACAGGTCTATCTCCTCTGAAACTCTGCATGCATGGTGGATGAAGCGATTTAGTATACTGGGACATTAAAGTATTCGTGGCGTGGCTACGAAAGAAAGGCACAGGTCCTTACACACCACACCGAGGGCACAGGCAGGCAAGAACACAAAGCTGCCCCTCTGCTTCCCTCTGGCACCACAGGGACAGCTGAGATATCAACCCTGCCTGAGTTCTGCCTGCTCCAGGCCTTGCAGAGGGGCAGGGAGCAGAAGCACCACTGCAGCACCCCTGCACCTGCATGCTGGCTCCAACGACCCCCCCCATGCTGATGTGGAGTTGTCCTCTATCATGCAAGCTCAGAGCTCCCTGACAGCCAGAAACTGACCGAAGCTGAGAGACTGCTCCAGAGCAGGACCAGCTGAGGGATTTCCTCCACTGCAGCCATCAGCTCCTGCCCGCTGCCAGGGATGGGGCACAGGGCTAAGTGGGCTTGTGGCACATACAGAGTGCTGACAGACTGTGAGCAGCAGCACAAAACCGCCCAGGGGCAGTGTCTGAGCCCCAACACCCCNGCTTGAGCAGGGGCACAGGAGGCTGTGGAGGGCAAGTCAGGAGGCAAGCAGTGGGGACCTGTGCTTGCTCCAGACCAGTGCCCTGCAGGGACATTGCTCAGGCAAGAGCAGTGCCTCAGGAGGGCCAGCAGCCCCATGCAGCCCCATCACACACCCTCTGGGAGGCGAAAGCCAGCAAAGCACAACACACCTGTGTGCCACTGCCCATCCTTCCCGGGGTATGGAGTCAGAGTCTGTATCCCACTCCCAAAATCACAGAAGCCTTGCAGCAGAGCCCAGAAACCTCCCCTGACTTTTAAACTCAATGAGTTCCCCTGAGCCCTTTCTCCTTACCCAGGCATCCAAGCTGCTGCATTTTAAAATCCTCATCTCCCATGACAAAAAAAAAAAAACCACAAGGAAAACATCCTGGAAAGTTTACAGAAGCTTGTCAGCCCCAGGACCCTGAGCCTCATTCCACAGCAGTTAACACCACTGTGAAGAGACCAAACAGACCTGCAGCAGCTCTCCTCAAAGGCCTCCTGGCAGCTCCAGAGGTTCTGGTATGGGATACAGAAGCACAAATGGGGACCTTAACCTTCAGACTGCTCTTACTGCTTAACCTGATGGCAGCCTCCTACATTAATAATAAAATGCTGAGGCATATTCCTGACTGTGAAAGGACCTGCATGGACACAGAGCTGCTGGAGCGAGTCCAGGAGGGCCACAACGATGATGCCAGGGCTGGGGCAGCTCTCCTGTAAGGACAGGCTGAGGGAGCTGGGAGTGTGCAGCCTGGAGAGAAGGCGGCTCCAGGGGGACCTTAGAGCAGCCTGCCAGTGCCTCACCACCCTCACTGCAAAGAATTTCTTCCCAATCTCCAGTCCAAATCTGCCCTCCTCAAGCTTCAATCTATTCCCTCTCATCCTGGCACTCATCCTGGCAGCTCAGCTGCTCCAACCTCCCCACCATGCCCAGGGACACCCCTCAGCTAGGCTCAGCTGCTCAAGGCCTCATCCGGCCTGGCCTGCAACACCCCAAGGCAGGAGGCAACCACAGCCTCCCTGGGCAGCCTGTGCCAGTGTCTCACCACCCTCACTGCAAAGAATTTCTTCCTCATCTCCAGGTTCAATCTGCTCTCCTCAAGCTTCAATCCATTCCCTCTCATCCTGGCACTCCCAACCCTTCTCCAAAGTCCCTTCCCAGCTTTCCTGCAGCCCCTTCAGGCACTGGCAGGTTGCTCCAAGGTCTCCCTGGAGCCTTGACTTCTCCAGGCTGAACACCCCCAGCTCTCTCAGTCTGTCCCCACAGGGGAGCTTCTCCATCCCTCTGAGCATCTCCATGGCCTCCTCTGTACCCTCTCCAGCAGCTCCATGTCCCTCTCCTGCTGGGGACTCCAGAGCTGGAGGCAGTGCTGCAGGTGAGGTCTGAGCAGAGCAGAAGCACAGCCTGAGCTCTAGTCAGGGGAACCTGAATGTAGAACAAAATCACCTCCCCCTGTGCAGCTGCACACTACTGACGGCTTGCAGCCTGAAATGCAGCCCAAGTCAGGGAGCTTGTGGGTGTTTCACTACACTTCCCAGCCAGCCTGTGTACACCACTCCAGTTTACATCAGAGCTATCTGAAGCAGCCCTCACCCTGCCAGATTTCACTCATTTAGAGCTTGTTTAGGCTTGATAAAGCCTCACAGATTAAGTCACTTGAAGCTGCGAGCTAACTCAGGTCAATCCAAGTACAGAAGCCATGAGTAAAACTCCTCCCCTTGTCCTCTCCACCTCAGAAGACCTCTCTTTACCACAGGTGATGTTCATTGCTCCACACAAGCTGCAGTTCCTTCCTGCAGGCAAACCATCCCAGTCTCCTATGCTGTGCAAGCATCCAGCTATGCCTCTCCACTCACCCCAGCAGATCTCCACCCTGTGGAGTCACAGCAGCCATGGAACCTGAGCTCTGTGCACAGTGACTGCTCCTCCACTCCTCACAGGGAATGGTACAGGCCAGGAGTAAGCATCCCATGGGCACTGTGCTTAAATGAACGAGGACAAGCCACAGCTCTTCAGCTAAGACTGTGCCCAGACACAGACTCCACCGGGGATATACTAGGAAGAAGTGAAATGGAGTCACACAGAGTTCTCTAAGCCTGAGCTTGCGTGTTCCAGAAGTGCTCCACATGGACATCTCAGACAGCAAACACAGAATGAGACTCACATCAAAGCACTACACTTAGCAAAGGGCTCAGACAATATAAACACCTCTGCTGCAGGGACAGGCTGAGGGAGCTGGGGGTGTGCAGCCTGAAGAAGAGAAGGCTCCAGGCAGATCTGAGAGCAGCCTGCCAGGAGCTGAAGGGGCTCCAAGCAGGCTGCAGAGGGACTGTTTGCAAAGGCCTGCAGGGACAGGATGAGGGTAATTGTTTGAAATGAGCGCAGAGCAGCTTGAGATTGGCTGTGAGGAACAAGTTCTGCACCAGGAGGCTGCTGCAAGACTGCAACAGGTTGCCCAGGGAGGTGACTGAAGAACCATGCCTGGAGCTGTTGAAGAAGGTGAGGCTGGGCAAGGCTGCGAGCAGCCTGCTCTAGTGGAAGACGTCCCTGCTGAGTGCAGGGGGTTGGGCTGGATGCCCTTGGGAGCTGCTACTTCCTAAAACACAGCAGCAACTCTGTCACACCCTCGGTAACCTCTGTGTGGTGAACACACCCAGACACCACCACTGAAATTGATGTTCACCGTGCCACAAAACGCCTTTAACAATGACGTTCTCCTGTCTGGAAACTAAATCCTGCCAAACCTGCAAGCTGAACTGAGCCCTCTCACTGCAGCTCCACCCAGTTTCTTTCCTCAGCTCCTTGTCTATTGTGAGAGCCACTAAGCAGCAACTTCCTTTGCTCCAGCAAACCATTGCCACGTGTTTGAAACTTGCCTTATGTAAAATGGACTCTTACCTTTCACCAGCAGGACTGCCACAAGGGTATTCCACTTAGGCTTTGGACAAAAACCTGTTGCAATGCTCTAGGTATGCAAAGAAGCTGTGTGGTCTCATGCAGCATCCGGCACTGGGTACACAGTCAATTGCAGCAGCACTCAGCCTTTTTAGGGCCCATTCTCTTTGCACAGCAGATGTAAACAGCTCATTTCCCAGTAAATACATGGCTTGGTTGTGAGTAAATAAAGCCAAACAGCTATTTAGTTATTAGTTGTGGAACCCATTTCTCTAACTTGCATTCTCCCATCCAATCACCACCACCAAAGCTAGGAGGAGTCAGAGGCTTGGAGGCGATGCGGTTAGTATGGGAAAGGAAAATGAAAGGGCACACTCAAGAGCACTCCTTAGAGACCATCATGCAAGTGGTGCAGAAAAGTTAAGCCCATCACCCTTCTCCTCTGTACCCTTGCAAGGGCTTAATTCCACGTGCAGCAGTCTTTGCATAGCACCCACTGAATCCATGCCACCAAAACGGTAAACTGGGTAGTTACCAATCACTTAGATGGGGGTCAAAAGGAATAATGCCTTAGATTGCTCTTAATCATAAGATATCCTCAGACAAACCTCCCCAGTCTTCATTCTGGCTCTACAAACAAAACCAAGCAGCAGTGAAAATGTAATACCCAACTCCTTAGTTCAACAGCAAACAGAACCAAAGCTCCCACCAACGCCCACCCCAGCTTATTGCCACTCCAGAGGTTAGAGAGGAGACTAAATTCCATACAGGGGGGGGTCTAAATTCCACAAAGAAGCAAATGCACTTCTCTCACGTTGCAGACAGATCATTAGTGCAATTTTATTAGGTCCTACTAAAAGTCTACGGTTAAGAAAACAAATAATGCATGAGTAAGAAAAAAAAAACCCTTCCATAGACTCCAAGCAGTTGCATTTAAAATCCTCTTTAGTTTCCATTTCTTAACAGCATAACTGATAGTATTACCTTCTGAGAAGTCCTAGAGAGTTTAGATAGCTTCACTTGTGCTTGCAGGATTTACTAATCCCAGAGTTGGGTTTTTAAGAGAGTTTAAGATGAGCTGTGAATGATGAGGATGTAGTAGAAGGAGATGCTACCAAATCTGCAGGTATTTAATTCACTGGCTGAGTTTCACACATTGATATTGAAGTCAGATTTTTTTTTTTCTTTCCTCATGAAGGAAAATAGGTTTTCTTCAATTCCTGCACCTCCCAGCTCTGCACTAATCCCAACAGCTGCACTCAAGAGCTGTGTAAGTGGATTTGCTGCGCAGCCGCCAGCGCCGCAGGCTGAGCCGCGTGAAGCCAGCCACGTCCTCATCAGCGCTTGCTGCAAACCTCCTTCAGAGTCTCCCTTTAACTCACCTGTTGGTCAAACACACGAGCCAACAGGCTTCTCAGGCTTGGTTCTGTCCCCTTCTACCCCCATCTCAGCTTCAAATACGAAAGACACACTCGGAGTGCATCTTCAGGTCCAGCGTGACAGCCACTACCTGTTGCTAGACAGCCTGGCAACACCACCCAGCATCTGAACCTTCACTGCAGTGAACAGCCCCAAAACACAGACTGGCAAGTGGCCTGATGCCTGTGCAGCACACAGTTGGGACTCCAAAACCCAGCCACCAGGAGATGCCACCTGGGGACTATTTGCATTCTTTTCTCTTCCTATCCTGTTGTGCTTTAAAATCATCTTTGCAGCTAGGGAGACTCTGAGCCCAGGACGGCAGCACTGCAACAGCAGACATCAGCTCATGGATTCATGGAAGGCTTTGGGTTGGAAAGGACCTCTAATATCATCCAGTTCCAACCCTCCTGCCATGGGCAGGGACACCTTCCACCAGCACAGGGTGCTCGGGGTCTCATCCAACCTGGCCTTGAACACCTCCTTGGGCAACCTGTGCCAGTGTCTCACCACCCTCACTGCAAAGAATTTCTGCCTCATCTCCAGACTCAATCTGTCCTCCTCAAGCTTCAATCCATTCCCTTTCATCCTGGCACTCCCAGCCCTTCTCCAAACTCCCTTCCCAGCACTCCTGGAGCCCCTTCAGGTCCTGGCAGGCTGCTCTAAGGTCTCCCTAAAGCCTTCTCCTCTCCAGCCTGAACACCCCCAGCTCTCTCAGCCTGTCCCCACAGGGGAGCTTCTCCAGCCCTCTGAGCATCCTGGTGGCCACATCCGGACCCTCTCCAGTAGCTACATGACCCTCAGAAATTTGAGGCAACCAGAAGAACAATGGAATTTTTCTCCTCATTATCTCTTATAGGTTACACTGGATGATCTTGGAGGTCTCTTTCAACCTGGTTGATTCTATGATTCAATGTCCAAACTTTAAGGTTGCCCTCTCCAGCATGCTGCCAACCTCAGGGAACATCTCCTATTAAAATGCAGATGAAGGTGCTCCTGCAGAAGGAGCAGCTCCTTGGGAAGATAAGATACTCCTCACTGTCAAGCACTCCACTGCTATTGTTCATTTCATTTACTGCTTCTCGACCAAAAGTGCACCACTCAGCTCCTGCCAACAGCTATGGCATGTGCAGAAGGGCTCACATCTTTATCCTATCGCCTGCAGCACTGCTTCTAGAGACAGCAAGAGGAGAGTAGCTCTGCAGGAATAAAAAATGAGTCCAGTCTACAGATAACAAATACACCCTTAACAGAGTGAGAATCTGTGAGGAGCTCAGGGAAGTGCTGGATAGAGGCCGGGCCAGAGGCACAGAGCCGCTGCAGGCAGTGAACATCTCCTGTGAGGCCAGGCTGAGGGAGCTGGGGCTGGCAGCAGAGGAGCCTGAGGGCTGCCCTCAGTGCTGTGCTAAAGATGTGCAGGGCAGTGTCAGGAGGACACAGCCAGGCTGTCCTCAGGGGTAGCACAAGGGGCACTGAGGGCAAGCTGGAGCAGAAGAGGTGCCAGGGGAACAGGAGGGGAAGCTTTTTGCCTGTGAGGGTGTCAGAGGCCTGGAGCAGGCTGCCCAGAGAGGCTGTGGAGTCTCCTTTTCTGCAGACATTGCAAACTCCCCTGGCTGTGTTGCTGTGTGCCCTGCCCTGGGTGCTGCTGCTCTGGCAGGGGACTGGGCTGGATGCTCTCTGGGGGTGTCTCACAGAGCCCCTGACAATCTGCGGCTCTGTGGCACTTGGAGCTTTTTAGTCTAGAGAAGACCTGAGGGTATCTCCTCAGTGTTGATCAATACTTACAGGGTGGGTGCCAAGAGGATATGGGCAACCTTCTTTCTGTGGTGCCCACTGACAGGACATGAGGTAATGGGCACAGACTTAAACATAAAATTATCATCTAAACATAAGAAGGAACTTCTTTAATTGAAGGGTGCTGAGGCCCTGGAGCAGGCTGCCTGGAAAGCTTGTGGAGTCTCCTTCTCTGCAGACTTGCAAAACCCACCTGGATGCATTCCTGTGCAACCTACTCTAGGTGACCATTCCCCTTTGGCCTGGCTGCAGACCCCCTCAGCCAAAGTCCCTCTGCAGCCTTCCTGCAGGATCCCTTCAGGTCTTGGCAGACAGCTCTGAGGTCCCCCTGGAGCCTTCTCCAACAGCCACCTCACATACGTGCAGTGTTTTTTCTTGGTGTGTTCTGGGCAGCTTTGACCACTGGAGCTGCTTCCTCCATTAGTGGATGCAGAGTTACTAATTAATAATGGGTGTTCAATGCTTATGAGTCACTTGTCCATGAGGCACCTCCCGTGCCCAGGCCAACTCTCCTTTTCTTACACTCAATTACAATCTGAGCCAGCCAAACATGAGCAGGAGACTGCCCTGCTAGAAGTGGTTTGTTTGGAATCAAACCACATCTCGTTGCAGCAGCTCTGAAGTGTTCTGAGAAGCAGAAATTAAGGGGAAGTACCAAAAGGTCTCCAGTTGTGACAAACTATTACTTTAACAACTCTCTTTATGAAGCACAGCAGGCACTGAGGAGCAGCTGATACAAAAACAAACCTCCGCAGTGAGCAGCTCTGTTTAAATATGAACTCAGGCTTTTAGAGGGTTTATAAACCAAGAATCAGGGAGGAGAAGGAGGAGTTCTACACTCTCAACACTGAAAAGGAGAAGCAAAAATTCAACAGAAGGCTGCAGTGATGCTGGGATCAGCTCAGCTGCCAATCTCAGCAGAAAAGCTCTAACAAGGTGACTCTGGGGGGGAACCTCAGAGCTGCCTGCCAAGAGCTGAAGGGATCCTGCAGGAAGGCTGCAGAGGGACTTTGGTTGAGGGGGTCTGAGACAGGCCAAGGGGGAATGGTTTGGAGCTGAGGCAGAGCAGGGTCAGACTGGAGCTGAGCAAGAAGTTGTTGAGTGTGAGGGTGCTGAGAGTGTGGCACAGGCTGCCCAGGGAGTCTGTGGCTGCCTCCTTGGTGGGGGTGTTGAAGGCCAGGCTGGATGAGGCCCTGAGCTGGATGAGTCTAGCTGAGAGGTGTCCTTGGGCATGGTGGGGAGGTTGGAGCAGACAAACTTTGAGGTCCCTTCCTGCCTGAGCCACTCTGAGGTTCCATGAATAAACCTTGACAGAAGGGAAGAATCTCAGAGATGAGGAAATAAAAGCTAAGCAGAATCAAACTATCTGGGCAAGGGAAGAAAGCCTCTCCCTGAGACAGCGATGCCTCCTTTTGCAGAATATTTTCAACTCTCAATTAAGTGTAGAAAAGACAATGCCTTTTTTGGGTTTTGTTGGGTTGGGTGTTTTGGTTTTTTTTTCTCCTTTAAAAGAGCCCTAAGAAAATGGTGGGGGAAAAAAAAATCAAACTCCAGGCTAGTGGGAATGAGAAAAGAGGACACTCATCTGTTCCACTTGGCATTACCTGTACACCTGAGGGGGAGCAGCTGGAGTGGAGATCTCATCTTTTCTCTCTGCTTCCAGATAAACAAGAGCAGAACATTTTAAGGGAATAAATATTTTGGCTTTTCCCCCTTCTTTGTAGGCTACAACAGGATTTCTGTCCCAGCTAATTCCCCCTAACACTGAGAAGGGCTTAAACAGGAGCAGTGAAGGAGTTCATGGACTTCCCTCCTGGGGAAGTGGGGTGGCCAATCTGCGTGCAAGAGCTGACCCTGCTCAAGACCCTAGCTGCTGACAGTAAAGAACTTCCACGTGCTGTGGATCTGCCTGTGCCTGCAGAAACTGCAGACACAGCTGGGAGGGTTTCTCCACCCCATTAAATCCACAAGACAGAGAGCACAAAGTAGAACACAGAATCCTTACCTGAGAATGGAGCAATTAACTCACAGGATGAAATAACAAATTGAAAGTTCATAGGAGGGAGGTTAGAAAAAACAACCCTGCTGCTGAGTGCAGCCCAGGAGTTGGGCAGTGAAGGTTCCCCAGCCCTGTGCTCTTCTGACTTGCACACAAGACTGAGGTTTCCCCCAGCACACCAGAGTTCTCCTAAGACACATGAGGACTTCGATGCTGACCTCAAGACTAGAGCAATTCAGTCCAACCACCCCCAAACAACCCCAGAAGACAGCAGAGGATGGAGAAACTGCACTGGGGTTTTCTTTACCCTCGAGCCCACCCCCATTAAATACCCTTCAGAGAAAACTGGCAGAGCTGCAAGCTCTCTTCAGTGAGCAAGGAATACAAAAGCATTCAAAGCGGAGGAACAGGAAGGTTTGTGCTCCAGGCTCTATGCACCTAGGGCACTACTGTCACTGCTTTGCCAGCTTACAACACAGCAATGCTGCAGAGGAAGCAACCTACAGCAGACAGGCAGCTCCTCAGAGCAAGAACTGTACCTGGTGGAGCCTCAAAGAAGAGAGTTTAGCTTCTGGGTTTCGGCAATGAAATAGCAAAGGAAACATGCATCAGATGTGAACAAAGAAATGGATGGGTGATTAATGAAGAGAAGAAATGAAAGAGACAAGACCAGAGCTAAGTTAAAGCAGCATGAACTGAACTACCTGGGCAGCCACTTGCACCTCTAGCCAAACACAAAGCCACAGCAGGCTACAACAGAGACACAACCAAACGAGATGGAAAGAGCAGGGAAAGCCATCGGGCTGCCCCTGCAGGACAGCTCTCTCCCAATTGCATGCCAAGCGTGCCAAAAGCACCTTCCAGAGGCTGCCAAGCAGGAGCTATGCCCACCCCCAGCCTCCCACACTCTGTGGCCAGAGAAGGGCTTTGCTTACCTCCTGCAGAAGATCTGCCTGCTCAATAGCTTTGAGAACATTCTTCTTGGAAGTCTCCTGAACTTCTCCTCCTAAGAGGAACTCATCCAGGATGAAATAGGCTTTTTCAAAATTGAAGATGATATCGAGTTCACAGACCTGAAAGGAGCAGCAGGCATTACTGCATGTGGGAGGAGTGCAGCCAGATGCTGCCCCCTCACCAAACCTGCTCACAGCTTCACTAGCAGGCACCAAACCGCTCTGACAGACAGAGGCTGAGCTGAGATGTTTTATTCACCCTGTACATCACTTAGGCAGAAGGATGAGCAGCAGCTACTTGGGGTGTCAGTGGATCCTACAACAGCTCTGTTTGCTGTCTGTTACCTCCTTACAGCTCCTGCTAGCTCACAGCCAACTGCCTCCCCCGCATACCTGCTCCTGAGGCACTCCGTGAGCAGTGTCAGGGGGAAGCAAGCTGGGTGCCTGGGCAGCAGGAAAGTCACTGTTGTAGCTGACCTCAACAGAAACTGCTACAGAATGCACTAAGTAGAGGCAACTGACACCAGCCCCAGAATAGTTCTCTCAAATTCATCATTCGGTTCTGCATGGTAGCAGTTCTGCAGGCAACCAACAGCTCAGTTTGGATGAGTGAGCAACACAGAGTGTGTGAAATGCACCTTTCAGTGGTGAGCAGACACTCCCACAACAGCTCAGGCTGGAGGGGACCTCAGAGCTCATCTGCTCCAACCTCCCCACCATGCCCAGGGACACCTCTCAGCTACACTCAGCTGCTCAAGGCCTCATCCAGCCTGGCCTGCAACACCCCCAGCAAGGAGGCAGCCACAGCCTCCCTGGGCAGCCTGTGCCACACTCTCAGCACCCTCACACTCAACAACTTCCTCCTCAGCTCCAGTCTGACCCTGCTCTGCCTCAGCTCCAAACCATTCCCCCTTGGCCTGCCTGCAGACCCCCTCAGCCAAAGTCCCTCTGCAGACTTCCTGCAGGATCCCTTCAGCTCTCGGCAGGCAGCTCTGAGGTGCCTCTGGAGCCTTCTCCTCTGCAGGCTGCACACCCCCAGCTCCCTCAGCCTGTGCTCACAGCAGAGCTGCTCCAGCCCTGGGAGCATCTTTGTGGCCTCCTCTGGCCTCACTCCAGCAGCTCTGTGTCCTCCTTCTGCTGGGGACAGCAGCACTGGAGGCAGGATTGGAGGTGAAGTCTGAGCAGAGCAGAGCCAAGGGGCAGAATCCCCTCTCTTGCCCTGCTGCCCACACTCCTCTGGCTGCAGCTCAGCACACAGCTGCCTCCTGGGGAGCTGCTCAGCACCCAGCACCCCCAAGGGTCTTTCTTCAGAGCTGCTCTCAGCCCACTCTGCACCCAGCAGGGAGTTGTGCCTGGGGCTGGCATGACTCCAATGCTGGACCCCACGCTGCGACTTTGCTGAACCTCATGCAGCTGGCACTGGCCCATTCCTCAAGCCATTGTTTCTATAAAGTGCTGTGGGTACCACCCAAATGCTGCCACAGCAACAGCAGAAGGAATCAGTAACTCACACTGCCAAAATACTTGTCCAGGAGCTCTACATAGCGGTGAATGATTTCCAGAGTTATTAGTTCATTGTCCTGGTCTTCAATGGCACAGCAGAAATAGAGGCTGGCATACCTGTAACACAAAGTAATGCCCTTTGTTAGCACAGCAGCAGCAGCAAAAGGCATTCACTCAGACGTGCGGGACAGCTCTGAATCCACAGCCAAGTTGTGCCAAACAAGGGCTGAGAGGCCAGCAGCCTGCCCTGCAACACCTCCAGGGGGGTTGTGGGTCACAGAATCATTGTGATTCTGTGCTCCACAGCCTCCCTGGTCAGCCTGCTCCAGTGTCTCACCACCCTCACTGCAAAGAATTTCTTCCTCCTCTCCAGTCTCAATCTGCTCTCCTCAAGCTTCAATCCATTCCCTCTCATCCTGGCACTCCCAGCCCTTCTCCAAAGTCCCTTCCCAGCTTTCCTGCAGGCCCTTCAGCCCTGCAGGCTGCTCTAAGGTCTCCCCAGAGCCTTCTCTTCACCAGGCTGAACACCCCCAGCTCTCTCAGCCTGTCCCCACAGGGGAGCTTCTCCAGCCCTCTGAGCATCTCCATGGCCTCCTCTGGACTCCCTCTGGGGTTCTGAGGGAAGATATTTTCTCTGCTGTCTGTAACACTGAAACACTGCTGTCTGTAACTGCTCAAGCACTACCCACAGAGGCAATCTTCAATGTCTACCCATCCAGCTACACAGAGATATTCAAAAGCACAGAGAATGCCTCAGGTCAGGATCAGGATTAGAATCAGGATCAGGTCATGGCAAGGTAACAAATGCCCCAAGCCTCCAAAGCTAACACTAAAGCTCTGCACCCTCTGCCTGGTGAGGAGAGGCTG